>ML359269.1:0-137125 GCA_005239505.1 Nicotiana paniculata
TGATCACGCTCAACTATGTCTAATAAAAGACTAAGCGGGCGTTGCAAATATAATCCGGGTTATGCCCAAAGACGATCCCACAGGAAATTTACGTATCAAGCAAGCTGTTAGAATACTCAGCTGTCACTTGATGTTTTTAAAATTACTAACACTAAATATTAAAACTAAAGATTAACTACGCTAAGGTGTAAACAATTGTAATAAAGATAAAAGGTTATGGTTTTCCCCGTCGGTGAATTTACTTCTCGGATACTTCATATATCTTGATTAGTTGTTTCTATCAATCATGAACACTCTATCTACCATAAATCTCTGTCAAGTAATTATGATAATTNAACCAAAATCCTAGATTAAAGAAGTTATCTAAACAAGTTCATACGAATAAAATCTAAAATAACTTGCATAATGAAACTACAAAGTAATGAAGAAAATATGTACTGATGTCTTGCCGTCCGAATCCCTCCTCTCCTCTTCGAATCTCTTTCTAAGTTGTGTTTTTGGGGTCTATTTATAAGTTTAGGACAAACCCTAAACGTGTATGAGACTTCTATTTCAATCGGGAAACACTTAAACTTGTCAAAACTCGAAGTTGACCAGAACCAGGAGACCAGGCGTTTTGGCTCTAAGGCCTGGATAAGGCCAGGCCAGGCCTGGCTTTAGGAGGCAAACGCCTGGATAAGGCTAGGGTGTTCCCTCTTTGCCTCTCAAGCGTATTTTCAACGTATTTGCATCAATATAGCTCGGTTTCCATCTCCAATTCACCTACACATGAAATAAACCCCATTAAGCACATAAAAGTGTACTTTTATCATTAATGCGCTTAAACTGTAAGCATAGAACATGTTAACTATGAATTCTACCCTCGCATCAACATATAACGAGTTATGAAGTTTAAAACCTTACCTCCAAGTGATTCCCTTCAATTTAATCTTCAAACCCTCTCAAAAGAGCTCCCGACTCGTTCAATAATGTAGCAAAATGAATTATTCTCGCACAAATGGCCTTTAAAACATTCTGCCCAGCCATCTAATTTCCTCAGTGCAATCCCGACATTAGACACGGGATCGCGATGCACAGACCAACCAACTAAATGTGATCGCACAGGACAACATTCCACCCCACTCACGCGCATTAGAATCCTCTACCCGATCACACTAATACCCACGCGATTGCACTGCCTTACCTGACCAACCTACGCGATCGCAATCCTAACCATGTGATCGCATAGAACAAAATGCATGCCCCACTGTTTTACTCTACACGATCGCAGACGAGTCCATGCGATCGCATTGAAGAATTCACTACTACTAAAACACCGGAAAACAACAGTCTTCATAAGGCCAAAAATTGCCCGTTTGAGCATCCAAAATACACCCGAGGCCCCCGGGAACTGAGTACCTCTGTCGGAAATGATAGAAACTGGAACCCCATGCAATCAGACAATCTCCCTGATATAAATCTTAGCTAACCTCTCCAAAGAATAAGTCGTACCAACATGAATGAAGTGCGCAGACTTGGTCTGCCAATCAACAATAACCCATATAGCATCAAACCTCCTCGAAGTCCGTGGAGCCAAACCACAAAATCCATGGTGATCCGCTCCCACTTCCACTCCGGAATATCAAATCTCTGAAGCAATCCACCTGGTCTCTGGTGCTCATACATGACCTGCTCACAGTTGAGACACAGAGCCACAAACTCCACAATATCCTTCTTCATCCTCCTCCACCAATAATGCTGCCACAAATCCTGATACATCTTTACGGCACCGGATGGATGAAATACTGCGAACTATGGGCCTCTGCTAGAATCAAATCTCGAAGCCCATCTACATTGGGCACGCAAATACGACCCTGCATCCTTATGAACCCATCATCACAAATAACCACATCCCTGTCATCACTTCGACGGATCCTGTCCTGAAGAACAAGAAAATGTGGATAATCATAGTGGCGTGCTCTAATCTGATCGTAAAGAGAAGACCTAGAGGCTACACAAGCCAACACCCGCGGGGGCTCTGATAGATCCAATATCACCAACTGACTTGCTAAGGCTTAAACATCAAGGGCTAATGGCCGCTCTGCTACTGGAATGTAGGCTAGACTCCCCAAACTCTCTGCTCTGCGACTCACGGCATCAGCCACTACATTGGCCTTCCCAGATGATATAGGATAGTGAGGTCATAATCCTTGAGAAGCTCTAAGCATCTCCTCTGACGCAAATTCAAGTCCTTCTGCCTCAGCAGATACTGCAAACTACGATGATCAGTAAAAATCTCACACTACACTCCATACAAATAATGCCGCTAAATCTTCAAGGCACGAGCAATGGAAGCTAACTCAAGATCGTGCACTGGATAATTCTTCTCGTGCACCTTCAAAGGTCTAGACGCGTAGGCAATAACCCTACCGTCCTGCATCAATACGCTCCCAAACCAACTCTAGAAGCATCACAATAGACTGCGTAAGAACCCGAACCAGTAGGCAAAACTAGTACCAGAGATGTAGTAATGCTGACTTGAGCTTCTGAATGCTATCCTCGCACTCATTAGACAATCTGAATGGTGCACCCTTCTAGGTGAATCTGGTCAAAGGCGAAGCAATAGAAGAGAATCCTTCAACAAAGCGACGGTAATAACCCACCAAACCAAGGAAACTCCTAATCTTTGTAGTTGAGGACGGTCTGGGCCACCTCTGCACCGGCTCTATCTTCTTTGGATCAACCTGAATACCCTAACTAGACACTACGTGCCCCAAGAAAGCTACCGAACCAAGCCAAAACTCACACTTGGAGAATGTTACGTAAAGCTTCTCCTCCATCAACCTCTGTAACACAACTCTCAAATGCGAGCATGCTCTTCCTGGCTACGAGAATAAACCAGGATGTCATCAATTAACAAAATGACGAAAGAATCAAGGTAAGGCTCAAACACGCTGTTCATCAATTGCATGAACGCAGCTGGGGTATTGGTCAGCCCAAATGACATAACCAAGAACTCATAATGACCATATCTGGTCCTGAAAGCAGTCTTCGGAATGTTAGAATCCCGAATCTTCAACTGAAGATACCAGATCTCAAGTCAATATTGGAAAACACTCTAGCTCCCTGAAGCTGGTCAAACAAATCATTAATGCGGGCAAGGGATACCGGTTCTTCACTGTGACCCTGTTCAGATGCGGATAATCAATACACATACGTATAGACCAATCAATTTTCTTCACGAACAATACCGTTGCACCCCAAGGTGACACACTACACCGAATGAACCCCTTATCCAGGAGTTCCTAAAGCTGCTCCTTCAATTTCTTTAGCTCCGCTGGTGCCATACGATAAGGTGGAATAGAAATAGGCTGGGTGACTGACACCAAGTCTATACCAAAATCAATACCCTCTCAGGTGGCCTTCCTAGCAGGTGTGCAGGAAACACATCCGGAATGTCACGGACCATATGAGCTGAATCAATAGCGGGAGTCTCCCTACTGACATCCCTTACAAAGGCCAAATAGGACAAACATCCTTTCCCAACCATGCGCTCAGCCTTCAGGGAGGAAACCACCCTGCTAGGCATATACTCGGAAGAACCTCTCCACTAAAACCTCGGACACCTTGCCATAGATAAGGTCATGATCTTAGCGTGAAAATCAAGAACAACATGACATGGAGATAACCAATACATGCCCAATATCACGTCAAAATCGACCATGCTGAGTAACAGTAGGTCTATTTGGGTCTGCAGACCCCCATTAGATATCATGCACGACCGATACACACGGTCCACAACAACAATATCGCCCACCGGAGTCGACACATGAATAGAGGTGACTAGAGACTCACGGGGCACATCAAGAAAATAGGAAAATATAAAGAAACATAGGAGTATGTAGAAGGAGGGTCAAATAAAGCGAAGACATCTCGGCAACAGACTGAGACAATACCTGCGATCATGGCATCTAAGGCTATAGCATCTGTCCTGGCTGGAAATGCATACGTGCGAGCCTCACCTACCCCTGCTCGACCTCCCCCTCTAAGGTGGCCTCTAGCGGACTAGCTACCACCCCTGGCTGCCTGGGCGGGTGGTGAAGTAACTGGAGCTGAAGTCGAGGGCTAGCCCCTGTGCTGAGAAGATCCACCGGAACGGCAGAGACACTACCTCCAGACGTGCCCGAACTCTGCACAATCCCAAATTCCCTATAGCCTCCCGCTTATAAGTGTGGTGCACGACACACCTAAAAACAAGATTCTACTAGACACGGCTTGTAGACTCCCTAGGACAGAACTGCTCTGATACCACATTTGTCACGACCCAAATCGATGCCACGACAGACACCCGGTACCTTACTCAACCGATTACCAACATAACGTATATTTCTTATTACATCATCCTATACACATGACATACGAGCCTAATATACCAACATAATCATTTATAACCTCTACACACATGCCGACAAGGCCATACAAGTATTTGTATACATGACATCTTTATACAAGCCTATAAGAGTGCATACGTATTATAAAGGTCGGGATTGAGCCCCGTCATACCAATCAATACATGTCCTAATTATAATGACCAAATAAGCAACTCTGGAGCAAATGGAGTGCACCAATATTTTTCGCTGAGCTGATAGACTACTTGGAGGACTCTTGACCTGTCTATCGAGACCTGCGGGCATGAAACGCAGCATCCTCAGAAAAAACCGACGTCAGTACAAACAATGTACCGAGTATGTAAGGAATGGTAATCACTAAATAATATACATGAGAGAATCATGGAGTAAAAGACCCGACATGTAAGTCTGAATAATTTTGTAAATCATGAAATACTCATACTGTGATGCATATGTGTATGAATCTCATGTCGTATATAGGTACATGTGTTCATAACATCATGAAGCCTCTGAGGGCATCCCATCATATCATCTCGGCCACTGTGGGCAAAATCATCAACATATACCATATCCCATGTACATGTATATATACATACATATATACGCGTATATAACACCGTCTGAGTCATGGGTCAATGTACATGTATAAATGCATGAAATGCATAAGAAATACGTTAATAAGATTTTCGCAGAATGCCATAAAAATCAATATGCTTTTCGGATAAACATTATCGAATACGTATTTTTCTGGGACCTATGAACAGAAATAATAATTCACATAGGGAATCAAGAATGTAGACCCCTAATATTTGTACGAATAGAGTAATTTATGAAAACCGTGTGTTTACTCATTTCTTCTGTATCGTACGGATCATGCCAAAAGAAAGAAGGGATAGCCTAAACATACCTTAATCAATTCTCTTGACACTCCCTGCAATACACGTTGATTGCGACAAAATATGTAACGGCGGATTGAAGTAAGGGGAAATCCGTATGATATTCCTTGAGAAAGATTGCACCGTACTCCTTTAAAATAGCAAAATCCCGTTGCTATAACATTATGTAGTCTTTGTATGAAAGACTTAAGCCACTTCACGTTGATAAGATGATACCATATTTTTGCTTGAATTCTTGGTAAATATCCGTTTCTTATCAAATGGACATAAGCTACCAAATCCGAACAGCTACCATATTAAGATTTATATAGTTCTAAGCCACTATATCTCGTTACTGCATCTATAAAGTGAAAGACTTTGTGAAGATACTTGTTTTTCATCATGTGATTTGCAAAACCGTAGCCCAAAAATCTTCTTATGTAATTTACCTGCTTCAATTGTGACCAGGTACTAAAAGGTAACACTTCTACCACATAAAGTAATAATAGTTGTCTTATTGTAATCATCCTTCAGAATTTTTGAAGCATCTTGTTTTGCTCTCTTTACAAGCTGCATAATGTCACATTTCATGTCATTTGTTCTTGAATACTCTTGTGTTTGATTTGAGAGTTTCTCAAGATTACCTTTTTCAAATATTACATAGAGAGGTTTTTTTTGTGCTTAATATGGTGTGGGCCCCACATCTAATGACTAGGCCACCAAATCAACTTAAGTGTAACACCTCTCAATCATAATTCAACTGTCATCAAATTAACATTAGCTTGCTGCCAAGTCCACATAAACCACACGTGGGTTTCTACCCCCCCCCCATCCCAAACAATTATCCACAAAATTCTATTTTGCAAGTTAATCTCCCACTTAAAAATTCATAACTATCCAATTATTCACATAATTAAAAATTATCTCCAATTACTTAAAATATTACTAACTTTTAACATACTTTATACATCTCACTATCATGGTCATGTGGTACCTTAAATGTCATTAGTCCATAAATACGGGGTATTATAGCTTAGAACGTATTTTACCCCAAAATGTCAAATTTCGACGAAATTCATTTCTTTGATTCGCTCACCCTATCACCTTCACAAATTTAATTATCACTTCTTTGAAATAGTACAATACTTATAATATCACAATAGGTTCATTCCCGAACTTACGTCGATTAATTTACGATGAAACTATATCATACGAAAATGCGGGGTGTAACAGAAGAGACACACTATTAGATCATCTAAGCAGATACCCGCGTTCCTAGTAGAGCCGCTAGAGGTCCGGCCCGAGGTAGATGATGACGTCCAAATCCACTACTAAAAATTAAATGGATACTGTCGCATGGAATATAATTTACCCAACTATGAGTCGGGGTCGAATCCCACTGAGAATAATATGTTGGCGATTAGGCGTGTAACATAATTATAACTTATTATCCTAAGCCAAACACTTAAAATATGATTGTGCAATATTATTGCTAAATGCGATAATATGAACTAACCTGGAAAGTAAGTATAATGATCAGTGGCTACAAGCATGGATGCATAGGGAATTACACTCAAGTAACGATCCAGTGTATTGCACGATTTTATAAATATGAGTGAGTTTATATTAATTGGCCTCGGGTAATAATTATATATTATCTTCTCCCGAAGACTAACAAGACTTCCTAATGGAAATATTCTTAAAATAATTAAGAGATTAAGCACACCCGAATACGGATACAATTAATTCAATCCTATCCCTTGATAGACCCTATAATGTGAGGGTTAAAGCCTTAAGTTCTTGTTAATTAATCTTTCCCAACTCCAAATTATCTTTCCCAAAATTAATAAAAAGTAAATGGGGGAGTCCTAGTGTTAGATAATCTACTTGGAAACATTAAAGAACACGAATAATTAATGAAACAATAACTCACTTCATATGAAATAAAAATCTTTTCAATACATAAGCACAACAAGATATTTAATCCACACTTCAAATATGAATATTTCCATAACCAAGATTAATGTTTTGAAAAAAATACTACGCACTTAATTATTCAATACAAAGCAAGAAAATGAAGAAATAATAATAGATGATTAAGAAATTCTCAACCAAAAGCATCAAATCTTCATGACCTAAGTGTGTGTGCAAGAACCCTAGCCTCCAAAACTTGTCTTATGTAGTCTAGAAACTGAAAAATAAGCCAAAGATATGTTTCCAATCAGCTAGGTCGTGTATTTGTGGGTTTGGAGTTGAGAAAATGTGAAATTCCAAGACTGTCAATAGCTGAAGACCGTTGACTGCACATGCGGAAGTATCCTCGCAGGTGCGGCTCCGTTGATGCGACCAGTGTTCCGCAAATGCGGAATCACTCAAGGAATTTGCACTTGTTTTACCATATTTTTTTTTGCTCAATTCCACTTCATTTGAATTCAACTTAATCCATAGCATCATTTACCTGAAAATTTAGCAATACACACCATAGACAACCTCATATGATAATTAAATGACGCAAAATCTAAATATAAGAGACTAAAATAAATGGTAAAATCACCACTCATCAACACCCTCAACTTAAAGCTTTTCCTTGTTCTCAATCAATTCAATACCAACAATTGAATGAGGTTCTACCATTTAAAGCACAAGTAGTATTGCTATCATTTACAAATCACACTCTCCAATTAAGCACCATACTTATGGATTTGGTTGGTACTATTAATTAAGCTCAAGCATGTGAATCTTAACCAAATAACTCCATCATTTAGAAACAACTTCAAAAAATGCAAAGGAATTTAAAAATGATCAAGTAACAACAAAAAGCCTCAAGAAGTGACTCAAAAGCACTAGTCTACTACAAATTCTCAATTTACTCATTTCGGAATACATCAATGTCACCAATCCATCTTATTCCATGTTCCCTCACAAGAAAGGAAGTCCAAAAATCACCATATTTACAATAACAACACAAGGGACAAATGCACAAAGACACTCACTCTTAGAAAAGAATTTCAAGTGTTACAAAATATCATGCCATATGCTTGCCTTTATGTTAATTCGCCAGCTATTCAAGAAAATTCGGTTGGAGATATCATAAGGACTTTTTCAGCTTCTAATGTAGGTTTCGGAAAGGTTTGGATAAGCATTATGCATACAAGTGACTATACCCTCCTTGAACTATACTCACATTTGTCTCTCTTTTTGCACTTTACTTCTTTTTAAACCACATAGCCATGGGCGAAGCTACATGTTATAAAGGGTGGTCAACTGACCACCTTCGTCGGAAAATTACACTGCATATATAGGTAAAATATTAGGTTTAGAGGTATATAACATATATTCAACACTCTTTCTCGGAGAATTTTTTTCACTTCTTTCAAGTTTAGACACCCTTGAGTAAATTCATGGTTTCGCCCCTTATTGGAATTTAGTTAACAACATAGAACCACCTTAAAGTACGTCTGTAATTTTCTCATGACTCCATATTTTTATTTTTTGTATACTGCTAAAATCGGAGAGCCCGATTTTATGATCATTATGGTATTCCATAGCCCGTCTTCAGAGGGCTCGAAGCACATTTCGAGGTTTGACATCAAGGAAGCATATCGAGGATTCTCCATGCTCGACCTCGGGGCGGTATAAATCGATGACCATCATCGAAAAGCGAGAAATTCCCAAAAGGCACGTGGTTAAAGCTGACCAAGTCTGCAAACACAGTACAAGTTCGTACCGTGACATTAAATAGCTGTACTAGCTGCATTTCTTTGTAATAATTACATATGTACTATATTGGGATTATCTCTTTTCTATAAAGGTGACCCTTGTCATTTCTTAATAGATATGATATTCAATACAAGAACATGAACAAGAACATTCTCTAATCTTTACCTCAAACATTTTCTACAATTGTTCCATTGATTTATTACTTTCAATTCATCATGTTCATTGATTGTTATTCACTTATTACTCATTGTTGATCATAGAGAGGACATCTTCGAGGCCCTCAATACTTTTGTATCTTCATCGACCGCCCTCTATCAAGCACTCGAGTTCGACCTCGAGGTCCTGTTTTGAATAGCTCGAGACCCCGTCTCTCAATAGCTCGGTCTGCATATCACTACTTTCCTTTGTTATTATCAAAATTTCCTTACTTATATTTAGCATTTGTTTCCTAACAACTAGTATTAAAATATATCACATATTTTTAGAACCACAAAATAAAATTTAATTGTAATTACCATTTTCACGGTAAACAGTTTGGCGCCCACCGTGGGGCTAAAAATAATAGTGATTGTTTTAGTGCTGATTTTCTAAGAACACAAGTTATACTTTACACTTTTTCTTGTGAAGAATCTTCAATTTCGGGTCAGAAAATGTCTAACTCAGTGAACGCACATGAAAACAATTGTCCTGAGGATCATGTAGAGAACAATGCAGCTGCTTCAGGTGCCGGCGTACCACCGCAAAACCTGAAGGGGCACCAGTACAAATCTTCGTTGATGAAGGCTCACGCAACGCTCAACATCTCGATGAAAGCTATCATACAGACGGAAGTGTGCGCGAAGGAGACCAATATGAAGAACAGAGAGCCCCTATTCAAAAATAAAGAGAAGTTAGCCTTCATGTCATTTTTGAGATGTTGCAAGAACAACAAGTGGCTATTGCTCAGCTACAAAGCCATAAAAAAACTCCAAGCACAACACCGCCGAAAATGGCTCCTCGAGTCGAACAGACACTAGAAAGGTCGAGCAATAACGGGTCAGCAACCGACCCCGCTATTATGAAGATGCTCGAGGACCTCACAAAGAAGATTGAATGAAGCGAAAAGAAGATAGAAGCTAACGATGAAAAGGTGGAGACCTGTAACTCAAGGGTCGATCAGATCCCAAGCGCACCCTTGATTCTAAAGGGTGTAGATTCAAAGAATTTCGTGCAAAATCCATTCCCATCAAGTGCGGCTCTGAAGCCCATCCCGAAGAAATTCAGAATGCACGATATCCCGAAGCACAACGGGATCTCGGACCCCAATGATCACATTGCTACTTACATCTATGCTGTAAATAGGGAATGGCTTAATAAATGACGATATTGAATCCGTCTTGTTGAAAATTTTTTGAGAAACTGTCCAAAAGGGCCATGATGTGGTATCATAACCTCCCCCCGAACTCGATAGATTCGTTTGCCATGATGGAAGACTCTTTTGTTAAGGCGCATGCTGGTGCCATCAAGGTCGCTATGAGGAAATCTGACGTCTTCAAATCAAACAAAGAGAGAATGATATATTAATGGAGTTCGTACTCCGCTTCCAATTAGAACGAATGGAATTACCACCGGTCTCTGATGATTGGGCAGTGCAGGCCTTCGCTCAGGGCTTGAATGAATGAAGCTCGTAGCTTCAAAGCAGCTGAAGAAAAACTTAATCTAGTATCCCGCTGTAGTTTGAGAGGATGTACATAACGAGTATCAGTCAATGATCAGAGTCGAGGATGACAAATTGGAAGCACCATCGGGCTCGGTGTATCCCAGCAGGCTCTTAACAAAGGAATTGAGGCTTACACAGAGAGAGTCGAGGCCAAGCAAAGAATTGTATCAACCGTATATAGAAAATCATAGAAATATCCCGAGGCGTAACATACCTTGAAGTGATTGAGTCATGGATCGAGGCTAGAATCCTCGTGGAGTTGTGAACAAAGAAGGGGTTGACAGGTGCACGAGTCCGGTAGAGGCACCCCAGCTATATAAGTACAACTTCAACATTTATGTTTTAGACATCGTATAGGCCATAGGTAAAATCAAAGAGACCAGGTGGCGAAGACCCGTACTATCTGATCCTTCGCAAAGGAACCCTGACTTGATATGCTAATATCACGGCACTCACGGTCATAGGATTGAGGATTGTAGACATCTTCGAGAAGAGGTAGTCCGACTGATTAGCAAAGGGCACCTTCGAGAGTTCCTCAGCGACCGAGCTAAAAACCAATTTCGGGAAAGAGAGCTGAACAAGAAAAATGAAACTGAAGAACCAACGCATGTCATCCACATGATTATTGGAGGAGTCGACGTCCCTCGGGGAACCATTTTCAAGCAAACAAAAATATCCATCACCAAGGAAAAATGAACTCGAAGCTATTTACCTGAAGATGCTCTTTCATTTAACGAAGAGGAGATCGAGACCTTGTCTCAACCTCATAATGATGCACTGGTAATTTCTTTTCTTTTGAATAAATTTCAGGTTAAATTGTGCTCATGGATCCAGGTACCTCGGCCAATATAATTAGGTCGAGGGTGGTATAGCAACTCGATTTACTCGACCAGATCGTGCCCGCCCCTCGATTCCTCAATTGATTCAACATGGAGAGCGAGATAATGAAAGGGGAAATCATCTCCAATCAACAATGCTTTTCTTGGACAGCCATGGATTCGTAGTATGAGGGCGGTGCCATCAACCCTTTATCAAATGATGAAGTTTCCCATGAAGGATGGAGTAAAAACAATGTACGGAGAGCAGCACTCAGCAAAAGAGATGTTCACAGTGCACGATGTGGCAGGGACACCGACACCTTCTACATAGAATGAGCCAAAGAACAAGCAAACAGCCGAGTAGAAATCACAAAATACATTCAGATGAACGAATAAAGGATCGTGTCGCGTCCACGGAACGAGTAACTGAAGCATATTGAGGCTTGAGCACCACCACAGTTAAGGTACAATCTTCTCCCTCCTTATTTCACATTTGACACTAGCCTATGTGCAGGTGTTCTATTAAAAGGAATCGAAGCACCCTCCAGCTCGAAGGCCTTAGGTTTTAAATCATGTGTTGCACTCTTTTTCCATCATATCGGATTTTATTCTGAATGGGCTTTACTGACGAGGTTTTTAATGAGGAAACATCCATATGATGCCTAAGGAGAACTCATCAAGTATTTAAGTCTTCGCTTTGATCAACATCAAATAATGAGGGGCACCTTCCTGGGAGATCACCTCCTTGAAGAAATGAAAATATACCAAACAGTGTCTTGAAATGAGAATGATGTATCGGGCCAAACGGTCGAATGAACTGTTTCCAAGTAGAATAATCTAACCCTTGATGGTGAAAACATGTATACTTGTACCAAGTAATAGAAGAAGGATCTTTTATCATCAAAACATTTTGCGCTTCAGAGAAGTTTCCTATTTTCACAAGAAACGGGCCCACGGCCGGAAATTTCCCGAACACTCGGGGATTGACATAAAAAACATGAAGCCGTAAGACCTCAGGGCCGGAAAATTCGAGCTCATAAGCCCTCAATGAGGTAATATCTCATTTGCATGACCTCAACAATGAATTCTCAAACTTGTAAGCCCTCAACGAGGCAACATGAAATCTGTAATACCTCAAGGAGACATGTTCAAATTCATAAGCCCTCCACGAGGCACCAATGTAAGCCCTCCATGAGGCAATATCAACATGTACGGCCTCCACGAGGCAACACAAATTTTATAAGAACTCAATGAGGCAACATAAAAAATGTGCTATTTTCACAAGGAACGACTCCAAAGACAAAAACATTCGATGTCCCAAGGACTATCATCGACAGTCACCCCATCGAGCCATGAAAAACTCGAAGCCATAAGACCTCAGAGCCGGGAACTTCGAGCTCATAAGACCTCAATAAGGCAACATGAAACCTGTAAGACCTCAAGAAAGGCATGTACAAACCTGTAAGACCTCAAACAAGGCATGTACAAATTTGTAAGACCTTAAAAAGGCATAATCCCGATATCAAATTCAAGGTTGTATATTCGAACGTGTAAAACCCCTAAAAGGCATACAATAGATATAGACGCCGAGGCTACCTCACTCGATTACTAAAAGGCTACGGCCAAATACAATGACCCTGGTCATAAGGCTCCTGCCAAACCAATGCGATTCGGAGACGTCTGACAATCGCCATAAAATCACATGCCTCCAATTATTTGGAAAATACTTCTAAAAGAACCGGTTAATTAGGCTACCCTCAGCATAAGAAAAAGAGCTTCGATCATATCAGCTCCAACAATGAAAAGGCTTCAAAAAATCGTCACATAACGGCTCAAAATCGAGGTTCTTTCGAGCCGTCATAGATTCGGACGAACACAAAACCCTTAAAAAGACTATATCAAGGGAAAACTATATCCATATTAGAGGTCGTACTGACCTAATATGTTAGAATCTGAGATCCAACCACACTAAAGGTTGTATCGATTCAATGATTAAGAGTCTAAGCTCCAGCCGCACTAAAGGTCCTATCGACCTAATGCGTAAGAGCCTAAGCGCCTGCCATATTAAAGGTTGTACCCAACCAATGCGTAAGAGTCTAAGCGCCAGCCTAAAGAGCCTCAGGGACGATTAAAAAAACATAAGGGTCGATGAGCTCGTGTCGAAACCCGACTCGAGGATTCAGACCTAAACGGTTAACTAAAATGCCCAAGGGCCAATGCGTAAGAGCCCACAATCACGTGTAAAAAGCCTCAGGGCCAATTTATAACCCCAAGGGTTTCATTTCTAAGTCCAATTTATCAGATGAATTATTGACAAGCATCAAAATTCAAAACAAAAAGAAAGACAAACACAAGCAAATCCGAAATACCAAGGGATATTTTATATATATGTATTACAAATATACATTTACAATGCTCCCACATAAATTTTATACAAAGGAAAAGAAAGAAAAGCCTATTTTGATTCTCG
Source organism: Nicotiana paniculata (assembly GCA_005239505.1). NCBI lineage: Eukaryota > Viridiplantae > Streptophyta > Magnoliopsida > Solanales > Solanaceae > Nicotiana > Nicotiana paniculata. The sequence continues at coordinate 13,971 of ML359269.1, forward strand.
GGACTAGCTCCCACGTCGACCTTCAAATATCAGCATCGTCATCACAAGAAAGGAAGAACTTGGCGTCGATCTCATCCTCCTTGGCCTGCTTTATCTCTTTCGAGAGATCAAAGCCCCAAGTATGAATCTCTTCGAGGGTCTCCCTCTGAGATCTGCATCGGGTATAATCATTGCCCCTGAGCTCAGCCCGAGCATCGACAACATTTTTCAAGTAAAAGGCAACTTTCTTATCGGCTTTTGCTCGAACTTCTTGAGCTTCAGCTCAGGCGTCCACGACCCCGCTCTTCATCTTCAAAAGATCATTCTCGAGCTTGGAAATCCTTCCCGTCTGAATCGAGCTACTTTCTCGAGCATTGCGGAGTTGTACCCCAAGGGCAGAAGCCTTGGCCAAAGCATTCGTTTGGGACGCAGCATGAGCACCTATCTGCGCCTTCAATGGATTGGATTCGGAATTGACCAGTCCGACTTCACCCCAGAGGCGTTCAAGTGCTTCTGTATTTCTATGCAACTGAAATATCAAACATTAGCTCTCGAAGATGGGAAAAGAGACTTGTACCCCCCTCAAAATAAGGATTAACTGTTTCTCGACATTGCCTTCATAATTTTGGCTTCGATTCATCTGCGATCGAGGATATATCAATTCTTTTGTCTTCTTATCACAAAGAAGCTTGAGAGATTTCTCCTTGCCCAAGGCTTCCCGCAAATTTGCCTCACAGTGGAGCAGCTCGGACTTGAGCTTGTAAAAAGCCTATGAAAAAGAAGATTCAGTTCAAATGATGAAAATACAAAGATGAAAAACCAACAAGATCACTGAAGCTCTCCACATAATAGAGCCATTGAGCCTCCTCGAATGTCGAGCATACGTCTATTGGCCTGGTCTCATTGGCCCCAGTCAAACCCCCCTGGAAGGGGATGTGATCGCACGAGGCTCCACTTGATTTAGTCGGCCTCTTGCCCTGAACATCCCTTGAAGTACCTTCGACGGGAGAAGAAGATGGTGACAGAATATTTTTATCCCTAGAAGTACCTTCGACGAGAGAAAAAGATGGCAGCAGAAGATCTTTATCCCTCGAAGTACCTTCGACGGGAGAATAAGATAGCGGCAGAAGATCCCTATCCCTCAAAGTACCTTCGACGGGGGAAGAAAATGATTGTAAAGGAGGAATCGCTCTCCCAAGGCTAGAGACCTCGGGTTCGGCAGGCTTAGCTGCCTCTAGCAAACTATCGGTCACAGCCATCGATGTGTGGTCACCGTTTTCTATTGCATCAATGCTCACATGCCGGCCAATGGACCTAAAATCTTCCTCTATGGTTGCGTCTCCTTTATTCTTCCGGACAAACATTGCTTCACAATGAGTATCTTCGTCTCCAGGATCCCTTCCATTTATTGTCTTTCTCTGGCTTCGAAGCCGAAGGTACTTGCCCCTCCCCGAGAGGGCATGAACTCACTTTAGATAAATAACTAATGCCTACAGCAAAGAAATTATCAAACAAAAAAGAAGGAGTGTCCCTTATGGTGTTTTGCTAACCATCAGCCATTCGACAAGTCTCGCCACTTGCGTTCATCGCATGTCGAGCTAGCTGCCAATTTTCGACTCCAATCCGTCAGATCGAGGACCTCATAGGTAACCACGGGATCGCTACGGAGAAATGAAGAAAACATTCTTATGGAGTCTGACTCCACTATGAACAAAACGATAGTCCTCACTCGGACAAACCGATTCATCAATCCTCGGTCCCCGCCTTCTTCATCACTTGAGATAACTTTCCTGGTGAATCGACATCGCAGAGTGATCAGACCACGATAACATAAATGTCGGTATAGTTTTGTAAGATGGTTGAGGGTGAACTCGAGCTCGGCTTCCTTACCAGAAAAAACATTATCATCAACACTATCCTCCATAATGACGTGTGGACCTGAGCCAAGATGACTTGATATCTTTGACAGAACTCGAGTACGACTCTGTCGAGAGGGACCAACTTAAAGAAGTACATGTATACATTAAAAAATCCCTCTACATGGGCCATGATACTGACTTCCCGAGAAGGTACCTGCAGTACCACTTCTTCTCCCCATCCATATTGTCTCTTTACTGCCTCAAGGTATTTCTCTCATATTGATAGGATGAACCTCGATGCATGCTCCCGATGGCCCTGAATATAGAGAGGTATCTCTAACGTAAAATCCTTCCTCGAGACGAAACAACTCGAAGTTAGCTCGGTAAACGCCGGCAATGTACCACCAACCGAGCGGGAAGTAGAGGTAAAACTTTCTTCTTCCTGGTGACTAGATCTGGGCACGTAAGCCATAACTATTTGAATGAAGATAAAGATAAAGAAAGCTCAAGAAAAAGCTTTGAACTAAAGAAATAGAAGAGCCGAGAGAAGGAAGAGAACTTTAAATAAGAAACTAGTTTTGCAAGCTGCAAAACCTAAACTGAAGAAGAAGCGAGCATATATATAGAACAAGCGGCAACTATTCATCTACTTTGAAGACCAATTAATTATGAAAAAGTCATTATAACTTTTGGGGAAGTGTACCGGCGGGGCCACCTCGATCACTTTAAGGTCATTTCATATGAATTACACTTTCATACAACATTCGACTGATTGAAACCCCCATACCAACCTAGCCTCGAGAAGGTGTCCGATCTCGGGGATCTCTGTTACTGCATGTACGGGCTTTAAAGAGCTAAAATCAAAACTCGAAAATTGACTTTTGCATAAGCATCATAGGGAAAAGTTTGAAGATGAGAAATGAAGAGATCTTTTACCTTACAAAAAATCTATTTACAAGGGTATTTTAACAAAGCTCCTCCGAGGATCCCATGTACAAAACAAAACAAAAAAATAGTAAGTAAATATACTCTTCGCCTTCACTACTGCACGAGTCGCTTCCAGAGCCCTCATCCGAAGTAGTTGAAATTGCTGAATCCTTCTTCAAGGCCGTGGCTTCTTCAATATCGGCAGAGAGATCGACACTTTTGGCGCTCGCTTCCTCGAAGGCTTGCCTCCTAGATTTCAAGAGAGCGTTACTGACGGTCCGAGCTGGCTTTAGCCTGGCCTTTTCGGATAACTCACTGGCCCAATCATTTGCAGTGGCAACATCTCTATTGTACGAAGAAACCAAATTCATCGGCCTCAGACTTGTCCGCGAGTAAGGCGGCAACCTCCTTTTTGGCACTTCGAAGGAGATTCTGGGTCGAGGCTAGATTTCCCCAAAGAATATCCTTCTCCGAGGCCACAACATCATTCAATCGCTCCAGCTCGAGGATCTCGGCGTCCTTGGTCACGACCTCCTCCCGAAGCTTCCCCACTAAGACATTTTTTTGCCCAATCTGCAAATACAGAAGTCGAGCTAATTAGCACCAATTATGGCAATAAAAGAAAAGTTCATCGGCACCAGATTACCTGCTCGATGAAGCCGGCCCTCTCTTGGAACGCGCTATCTGAGCGTGCCCGGAGGTCGGAGCTCCTGCTCTTTTCGGGCATGCAGAGTCTTCAGCTCATTTAGCTCCGATGTAAGCTTCTCGAGCTCCTCCTCGCGACAAGTCATCTTATCATGTATCTTGGAGAAGGCATCGAGATTGGTCCCCTCCTAAACACCTTCAAAGTAATCTCTGAATGTATCATCCTCTCCCTGAGAGGTCCCCAAACCGGAGGCATTCCTTCCCTGGGCATCTCTTATCTTCCCTGGAGAAAATGATGGCCCGATTGAAATCCCCTTGCATCATCAACTTCCATCAGGGCTTCCTCTCGCCCCCGAAAAATTTCAGAAACGGCCCTCCAAACTCATGAACACGGACTGTACCATGTCCGACGAACATCTCGGGGACTGCACCCAAACCCTCCTCGAGGGTCTCCTCAACACGAGGTGGGTTCGTATCGGCCACCTCCGACTCAGCAGTCGTTCTCCCAACAAATTTTGAAACATCAACGCTTCATTTTACCTTTTGTACCAAAGGGATGGTATCGTCATCTTCCTCCTCGGCATGCAGGCTCTCAACGGCCATCAAGGTTAGGACCGTAGCATCGATCATGGGCTTCCGAGCCTTTTCTCTCTTGGGGATTGGAGACTCTGTCGGTGTATTTTTCTTCCTGTTCTTGTCCTTGGCAGGTTTCGAGGCCTCTTCTTCACTAGGAGGGGACAGTCTCATTGACAGGGATAAAGAATACATATAAATAATGTGGAAATGACGGCATTAAAAGCATATTTTGTTGTTCTTGGCCTGCCTCCGTGCCTTGGCCAAATCCTTCCAAACATGCTTACTATATGGAAAAGCAGCGTCTAAGCGTTTGATCCATCCCGGGAGGTCCTGGTCCGCTCTGGGGAGCCAAACGGTGGCTACACAATCAGAGGAAAATCAATCAAATGGAAAAAATGTCAAATCATAAAAAGAAAAAGAGGTGATAGACATACTTGATATGGAGACACTTGCGCTTCATGTTCCATTCCTTCGGGAATGGCATCCTATCAGCAGGGATAAGGTCAGAGGTTCTGACTCTGACAAACCGCCTCATCCATCCCCAGTCTTTCTCCTCATCGATGCACGCAAAGAACGCTTTGGCGGATCGACGGTGTAGCTTGATTAAACCCCCTTGGAAGAGACGAGGGCTATACAATTTGATCAAATGATCGAGGGTGAAAGTCATTCCCTCGACCATGTTGGAGATATATCGGATCATGCAGACAACCCTCCAGAAAGAAGGATAAATTTGACCGAGTGTCACACGGTATTGATGACAAAAGCTGATAATCACCAGATCTATTGGTGGAGATGATGAATCTACGAGGCTTAGAGTGAAAGGATACATATATACCCTGAGGAAGCCGGCTTTATGCGTTACTATGCTTTCCTCAGTTTGGGGATTTCTACTTGCACCACCTCCCCCAACGGCAGTCTACCTTTACTCTCTTTGTATCGGTCACAACACTTATTTATCGAGATATGGGCTCGCATCGGCCCGGTGTAGAAGGGGGTTTCTCGATGGTAAAATCAGAGACATTGTCAAATAGACTAGGAATACACTGCTCGATACTAGGAGGTGTTATTGATTTTCCCTTAGTCGGGCGTGATGAGGAAGTGGTTCCCTCTTTTTGAGGTACCGTTTTTGGGGTCTTCGCCATAATTGTAGCTGAGTTTCAAAGGAATAAGATGAAGAAGAAATCAAAGAAAGAGGATGAAAGTAGAAAACTGTTAGCTAAATTTTAAAGACTTGCAGATGTTGTAAAAGTGTGAAAGAAAAACAATTGAGGTATTTATAGAAGCCATTTGGGCATATTTGAGAAGCATAAAGGTCGAACCAATAGAAGTTCATGGGCTTCTCGAGAATCATACTGACAACGACCTCTACACAGCCTTTATTTCACGTCATTTAATGTTCTGACGAGGCTGCCATCATAATCAGGATATCGAAGGCGCAAGAATTCAAGACCGTTTCTTATCACTTCATTCTATGAAACGCGGGTACTATTTGTATACGGATAAAATCGGAGAGCCCGGTTTTATGATCATTATGGCATTCCATAGCCCATCTTCAGAAGGCTCGAAGAACAGTTCGAGGTTTGACCTCAAGGAAACATATTGAGGATTCTCCACGCTTGATCTCCGGGCGGTATAAATGAATGACCATCATGGAAAAAGGGAAAATTCCCAAAAGGCTCGTGGTTAAAGCTGACCGAGTCCACAAGAATAGTACAAGTCCGTACCGTGACATTAAATAGATGTAAAAGCTGCATTTCTTTGTAATAATTACATATGTACTATGTTGGGATTCCCCTTTTTATTTAAATGGAACTTTGTCATTTTGTAAGAGATATGAGATTTAATACAAGAACAAGAACATTCTCTGCTCTCCAACTCAAACATTCTCTACAATTATTCCACTGATTTATTACTTTCAATTAATCGTGTCTATTGATTGTTCTTCACTTATTTATCATTGTTTATCATAAAGAGGCTATTTTCGAGGCCTTCAATATTGTTATATCTTCATCTACCGCCCTCTATCGAGCACTCGAGATCGACCTCGAGGTCCTGTTTTGAACAGCTCGAGACCCCTTTTCTCAATAGCTCGGTCTACATATCACTACTTTCCTTTGTTATTATCAACATTCCTAACTTATATTTAGCATATACTGCCTAACAACTAGTATTAAAATATATCACATATTTTTAAAACCACAAAATCAAATTTAATTGTAATTACAATTTTCACGGTAAACATTTTTATATATAATTATTTTCTTTTGGATCTTGAGTATCTTCATATAAACAACTTTGAGGTATATGTTTCTACACTCAATGTACAACCTTACTAATTTCCATCTTGACACAAACAACCCCAACTTAGACATTTAGCCTCATTATCAATATTCAAGTAGGGACTAGTTCAAAAGAGAAAATTATTTCACAAAAGGGTAAAAGTTTGTAATGAGGTGGCCAAAGAAAAGGTTAAAGGCTCAAATGAGGTAAACTAGTGATGATATTTCTGCAATGGTAGGCATGAAAGGTTGAAGTGGCTTTTTCAAATATTACAAATAATGCCTAAGGTCATCCCTCCAACAAAACATAACTAATTTTGGCATTGAATGACCAACCGATCACGTTATAGATGATAAAAGTAAATACAAGAATTATTTTAACAAAAACTAACACACATGGCATATGGACTAGTCAAGACGGATCAATTTAACTTCTTCGTAAGAGCATTTAGAGCTATATCATGCCAACTACTCGGTAAAGAGTCACCAAATGAGCCAAAAAGTTATCACAAAAATTATTCTTCCCCATACGACTTACTTTTTCAATTTAAAACCAAAATTCGGAGGGGTATTCTTAATTCACACTTCACATAAAAGTGACTAATTTTATTAGTACCAAACAATCCAAAAGTATCCACATAACAAAAGAAGACTAATTCCCTTAAGAAATTCGTCACGCCATCCATCATAGGGAAAAGTCACCCTGTTCAACACAAAAATGTTCCTCGGGAAAGAACCGTAGCACAAAAAAAATCTAAGGAAGTACTACTAAAGAGATAAAAATAATATAAAATAAAACTACTAACAAAGATAAAATAAATAATAAAGAAAGAAAAATAAAATAGCAAAAGTACGAAAGAATAACAAAAGCAACTAATACTAAAGGAACAAAAATAACATAAACTAAAAACTACTAAAGAAAATAAATATAGAAAGAAAATTAAAATAGAATAACAAAAGTGACTAATCTTCAAATATATAACCAACCAGAACTACGCTCTGCAAAAGCACATGATAAGCAATAATAAAACAAGCCCGGCAAGGGAACACAATATCCATGCCACAATATAAACCCGGCAAGGGCACACATTAAGCATTAATGTGCGAATAAAGTATACTCCCTAAAGCCACCCCCAACTAAAAACATTGCAGTGTTCTAACTGAACACAATATCAAAATGAAATAACAGTAGTTTAAGGGTCTCCCTTAGGTCTGCATCAGACTAGCAGACTGCGGGAGAAAGTCTAATCATTGCCGTGAAGACCTCTCGGCCTCATCATCAGTATCATCAACCTCATCACCAACACTCGATATGAAATAGTACTTTTCGCTATCATCATCGTCCTCAACAAGTATCTTCCTGTTCGGCTTCCCCCATTTGAAGATGGCCTTGAGGCCTCTCCACATCTTGATAATAAACTTTCCCTTCTTCTTTTTTTTCGCTTTTTCTTTTTGGAAGTCTGACTGATGATCTACATCTGCCTTGGCCAGATTTCCATAGGCTACCTCGAGTCTGCCAACAATAGTTGCCATCTTCTCATGTGACTCTGCCTGCACTTTCTGTGAATCTAGGTAGGTCTTCATGCCTTCCCTGGTAAAGTACCCATGCCTAGGCTGGGTGATTGAGGTCTACTACGGAGATGTGACACTAAATCAAGGATAACGCCAAGTTACAAGTTCAGCATCCGAAATGGTCCCTCGGGCAATGCTGTATGTGAGGATGACACTTGTCTGACAACATTGGTGACTTTTCTCTTATTTCTCTTTACTGAACTACCCTCGCCCATTACCCTAAATGGATGAAAGTGTTTATCGGCCGGTAACCAATGATCGGTGCTACGCACCTCAACCTCTGCCTGCTTGCACAACTCTATAATCAGTGAAGGAAATATCAACCCTGGGTTATCATGTAGCAAGCACTCTCTCAGCTTCCGTAAGATATAGTAGACGATATTCACATGAATGCCATCTAGAATACATGCAATGATCAAGGCTCTGGTATATGAGACATTACAAACATTTCCACAGGGTGATACCCTATCGTAGAGGATGTAGAGCCACATTTTGGCTTCATCTGTGAAGTGGATCGACTTCAAACCCTTTATCTTGTTGGACCATTATGCTTTCATGCTTGCGAGATAGAGTTTAGAAACAAGCCATTATCCGTTGTTGCAATGATGCTTTTCTCCCACCGGCTCAAGTGGATGGTCAGGAAGCCCGAGAATGTTATTAATCTGCACAGTCCCAAACCTCACTGTTTTGCCCTTTTATGGTGAGTTGTGGGTCGGAGAGTTTTGTGCACTTAAGATTAGCGTAAAACTAACAAACCCACACCTCATTTGATTTGCACAGAGTAGGCATAAAGCACGACCAACTAGAGGTTTGTAGACGGCCATAGTATTCTGGAAGCAGCTCGGCCAATTTATCCTTAGTGATCCCCTTTTCAAGCACGATATTTTGTTTGAGAAGGTTGTCATGATACCGTTGATGACAATCCGACCATGAAGCATGAATTATCAAATTGTTCCTCAACATCCTCCTCAACTTAATGATCAAGCGAAGCATTTTCGTTCATGTTTTGGTCAATTTTAGCTCAAAGTACTTTAAAAAAAATCATAACAATGTATGTTGGGCAATAGAATCATGTTAAGAAATTAAAAATGATGTAATGAGGCCAAACAACCAAGTCGAATAGGCCCCGAAAGCTCCAGTTACAAAGCTACTGGAATTGCAAAATCTGCCCAGTTTCCGCACCTACGGAAAGGCCATCGCAGGTGCGGTCCCACTTCTATGGACTTTCTTTCGCTTCTACGGTCTTGCCTAGCTGAACAGAAATCACACCTGCGGAACTTTCAATGCAGGTTCGAGGCCATATCAGGCAACACTTTTCTCGCTTCTACGATGCACATCAAGGGTTACCCAAACCCATAATTTTTGACTCTTTGTACTTGCTAAACATGATTTTAACACATAATTTACACTCTAGAATTCTAAATTAGTGCAATATATGAACCAACGACTCTATTAAACCTGGTTTTATGGTACTTAGAAACAAACTTTCTTTGGACAATTTGTCGAACACTTCACAAGCAACGAGAAGGTATGAATCTTTAAACAAATTGGGTACTCAGATTTCCCCCAAAATTGTTTTCAACAATAACAACACACATATGCACACTATCAACCAATTTTCCTCACTCCTAAAACTAATAGTGAAAATAAAATAATAAATAAATAAAATTAAAATGGGACTGTAGAATAGACGAAATGAAGAAGAAGAAGAAAAGAGAAGCCGAAGAGAGAAGTAGATTATGGGACCAAGAACCATATGTATATGTCTTGTGTGTGAGAATTTAAGTATGATCAGTGGGGAAGAGAAATAGCGTGAGAGATGAGAGGGAGTATTGAGATTTTGGGGAACATTAGAGTCTCACTTGACTTATGAAGGGTTTAAATTTACCCGTTCAACCACTTATGTGGAAGACTTGGCGCTTCTGCGGCTAGCAAACCGCTTCTATGGTAACTTCGCATCTACGCTTCAGTGGGCGCTTCTACGAGGCCGTATCTGTGTGTAGTGTTTCACAAATGCGGCTACACCAGATGACTGATGCACAGACTGCGCAACCACTGTTTTTGTGCACTCCAACACCTAAAACTCTTTAATATAACTCCAAAAAAATTTGAAAGTTTGCAGATTAGTCAATAATAACTTAGTAAACTATTCTAAAAGGAAAATTTCAGAAACAGCCAGAAGTTTTGAAAATGAGCCTCCCACCAAGCGTCGCATTTAACATCGTGGCACGACACATATCAAATTTACCACTTTTCTCGGCACTTGGATGATATGAATTGGGAACGTAAGTTGGAATCAAGTTTGTGATCACGAGCGGTGGGAGAGGGGGGTGGTAAGTAGATGATCAAGCCAAACATTAATTTCTTCATTTTGCATTTCTTGGCTTTCATGTGAGGAACGTCACTTCGCCTTCTTGTTCCCTCAAATTATAAGGTGTATGGACTTTGCCTTTCCTCCTTGCAATCCTTCATTGACTCGTGTAGTTCAACTCCCATATCACCACACAGTTCAGATTTTAAAAAATGCTTCGAATGTGACCTCAAGCCTCCAAAGTGCAATTCTTTTCGGATTTTGACATCCTCTTGGTCCCCCGTACTAGAGTCATTTTCAACTATATCTTAAAATTTTTTGGTTGACTCTAAATCCATATTTTTCTTGGCATCACTAACAAGCATGGAGCCGGTTGGAAGATGTTCTAATATTTTTATTCGATCTTCCAAAGTGCGAATATTCTTATCATTTTGAGTCAAGACTTGTTTCAAGTCCTCGAGTGCCAAGTTGTGTTTCTCCTCATTTCAAGATTGTCCTACATCATGAGCATCATTTCCTCATTTTGAGCATTAGAGATTTCTTCTTGATTTTGATCATGTGTCAAAGAAGGATTTTTTTCTTCAACCTCTAAGGAAGGTTATTGGCTATCATTCACTTCCGATGCTTTTTGGACCTCTAAAGCTTCAAGAATTTCTCCCATATGTAAGTGCCAACCTTTCATGCGCCAAATCATTTTGGAGGCTATTTTACAAAAGTTCCTCCACGGCATTTTGCTCTTTATTTCCTCCTTCAAGTAGGCATTCTAACATGAGCTTGAACTCCCTATTTTGACCATGCTCAATTTCTTCCACTTCCATATCCCTATAATTTTTATCATAAAAAGTAGAATCATCATAGCGGGGGTTGGGGAAGGGAAGGAAAAATAAGCACAACTATCCCAATGATCCTTTTGACGGCCACATTTATCACAAATACACTACTCATGGGTTTGAGATTGTTTGCGCAATCCGCCCTCGGGAGAATTTAAACAATTTTGCCAGAAGGACAAGGGTCATCAAATTACGAACAACTACCATCCGACCAATTTTCATTATAAGATGTCATTTTTCAAAAACTAAAAAAATAAATAAGAAATAAACTAGAAGATAAACAAAGATAAGAAAAATTATGACACAAATATTCACAGGTCTGGACAAAAGCACTTACACTTAACTTCTAAAACAACCTAAATACGCCAAATTGTTCCTCGGTAACGGCGCCAATTTTTATGATGACCAAACCCACTACTAAACATTAAATGGACACAGTCGCATGCAATATCATTTACTCAACTATGAGTCGGGGTCGAACCCCACAGAGAACAATATGTAGGCGATTAGGCATGTAAGAGAATTATTACTTATTATGCTAAGCCAAACACATAAAATATAATTGTGAAAATATAATAGCTGAATGCGAAAATTTAAACTAACCTAGAAAGCAAGTAAAATGATCAATGGCTACAAGCATAGATGCATAAGGAATTACACTCAAGTAATGATCCAATATATTTCATGATTTAACAAATATGAGCCAGTTTATGTTAATTAGCCTCGGGTAATAATTCTATTAGCTTCTCATGAAGACAAATAAGAACTCCGATTTGAATTATCCCTTAAACAATTAAGAGATTAAGCACACCCGAATATGGCTATAATTAGTTCAATCCTTTCCCTAGGTAGAATCTATAAAGTGAGGGTTAAAGCCTCAAGTTATTGTTAATTAATCTTTCCCAACCCCAAATTATCTTTCTCAAAATTAATTCGAAGAAAATGGGTGAGCCCTAGGGTTAGTTAATCCCTTTGGAAACATTAAAGAACAAGAATAATTAAAGAAACAATAACTCACTTCATAATAAATAAGAATCGTTCAATACATAAACATAACAAGATATTTAATCCACACTTTAAATATGAACATTTCCATAAACAAGATTCAAGTGTTGAAAAAAAATACCACAAACGTAAATATTTAATACAAAGCAATGAAATGAAGAAATTAGCATAAATGAGTAAGAAATTATCAACCAAAATCTTCAAATCATCAAAACCCAAGTGTGTGTGCAAGAACACTAGCCTCAAAAATTTGTCTTCTCTAGTCTAGGAACTGAAAAAAATGCCAAATATATGTTTCTAATAAGCTAGGTCGTGTATTTATGGTTTTGTAATTGAGAAAATGTGAAATACTAAGATTGTCCATATCTGAAGCCCGTTGACCGCACCTGTGGAAGTATCCTGGCAGGTGCGGCTCTGCGGATGCGGATAGCCGCATAAGCAAATTTTGAAGGGAAACACTCAATCTGCATAAACGGACTTTCACCGGTAGATGCAAACTTTGAGCAGAGATTCGATGAATCAATAGCGAAAGCGGTTCCTGCCTTCCAGGCCTTCTTCTGCAAATGCGGACCATTTCCTCACAGATGCGAGGTCGCAAAAGTGATCAGTTTTCCGTATATGTGGTATCACTGAAGGAATTTGCGATTGTTTTACTCTTTTTTTTTAAATTCCTCTTCGATTGAATTATACTCACTCCATAGCATCATTCACATCAAAATTTGCAATATACACCATAAAAAACCTTATATTATAATTTTTGGACGCAAAATCTAAAGAAAAGAGACTAAAATAAATTGTAATATCACCACTCATCAGTAGAGGCTAAGGAGGGGCACGTGTCACAACTAGATCACCTGGTATACAGTGATTGAGGATCAACCAGTCTGAGGCGCATGTTGCTACCCCTAGGCTCCAGGAGACCTTGCCACATATTATGATCATGTTTGGTACTTTAGCTCAAGTGGGATTGATGCCAGCTGCAACATCTATTTCTCAGGCTTTGGGAGGGGGAGTTGAAACACCTGCCGCTTGTACTCCAGATCAGCGGGTCCATATTAGTCACGTTCTGGATATTATGCTAGCACAACCCGTTATACGACTCAGCTTGAGGTGAGTCCACTGACATCAGAGGAGGAGCGGAGGAGGCTTGAGGGTTTAACAAGTATAATCCTGCTACTTTCAGTGCCATAGTTTGTGAGTATGCATAAGGTTTTCCAGACCAGTTTCATCGTATTCCCACACTATGGACATCGTGGAGGTGATCGGGGTTGCCTTTACCAGATCATAGCTAACGGGGTCGTCATATAGGTGGTGGCAGGCTTATGAGGAGGGCAGGCCAGTTGATGCAGTTCCACTCACTTGGTCTCAGTTTTCAGATCTATTTTTAAGGAAGTTTATTCCGCAAGCCCCCAGGGATTCGTGGCACAAAGAGTTCGAGCAAGTGGACTATGACGGGATCGAAGTACCCGACATGTACCTGCTTTGGTTTCTACATTTAGAGAGCGTGTTCGTATATTTATCGAGGGCTCGATTATTATCTTAGATTTAGTATGTCGCAGGAGTTGGAGACGGATGCTCCATTTCAGCAGGTTGTGGAGATCGCTCAGATGATGGAGCGTATGCGTGGCCAAGTGATGGAGGATATGGAGGCTATGAGCCCTCGAGATTCTTGAGGATTTAGTGGGTCCTGTGTTGTAGTTTCAGCTCATCGTGGGAGAAGTTATGCTAGTCGACCAGTTCATTCGATGCTCATGCAACTTGTAGTACTCCAGCTATTCCGAGGTCTTAGATCGCCCATTCAACACAAAAAATTTCTTGTGTACCTCCTACATAGGTGCCCACAAGGGTCACTCTAGTCGACCGGGCCAGACTTAATACCAGCAGCCACGCTCGCATAAAGGTTGTTTCGAGTATGGTGATACTAAGCATATGGTGAGGGACTATCCAAGACTTCGGAGGGGTAAACCTCCATACGGTTCATAGGCTATGGTTTTTGCTCCTATTGCTACTCCACCTGCACAACCAGCTAGGGGTGGAAGTCAGACGGGTAAAGGCCATCTTAGATGGGGAGGCGAGGACCGTAGCTATGCTTTTTGGGGTACAATCGAGGCTGTTGCATCATATGTTATCATCACAGATATTTTTCTAATTTGTTATAGAGATGCATCAGTTGTTTTTGGTACGGGATCCACTTGTTCGTATGTATCAGCTTACTTTGCTTCATGTTTGGATGTGTGACATGTTTTTCTGAGTACTCATGTCTATGTGTCTACGCCTGTGGGAGATTCTATCATGGTAGACCACATTTATCGGTCGTGTTTATTCAATATCGGGGGTCACGAGACGGGGACTGATCTTATGCTACTCAATATGGTTGACTTTGATGTGATATTGGGCATGGTTCGGTTGTTACCATATCACTCTATTTTGGATTTTCATGCCAAGACCGCGACATGGCTATGCTGCGTTTACCGCAGATGGAGTGGAGAGGTACATTGGATTATGTTCCTAGAAGGCTAATGTCCTTTTTGAAGGCACAACATATTGTTGAGATGAGGTTCTCAGATTATTTAGCTTTTGTGAGGGATGTCAATGCTGATACTCCCATCGTTGAGTCAGTTCCGGTAGTGAGAGAAGATTTCCTAAATGTGTTTTCAACTGCTATGCCAGGCATGCCGCCTGATATGGATATCAATTTTGGTATTGACTTGGTGATTGGCACTCAGCTAATCTCTATTCCACCATATTGTATGGAACTAGTGGAGTTCAAGCAATTAAAGGAACAACTTCAGGAGTTTCATGACAAGGGTTTAATCAGATCGGGTGCTTCACCTTGGGGTGCTACAGGCAGCCGAACAACGCTACAATCAAGTTAAAGTAAATACTACTATGTATTTATGATTTGTTTGTTCAACTTCGGGGTGCTCAGGTATTCTCAAATATTGATTTGATACCGGGTACCATCAGTTGAAGATCTGGGATTCAGATATTCCGAAGACGATCATCACGACTCGCTATGCTCAATATGAGTTTTTGGTGATGTCATTTGGGCTGACCAATGCCCCAGTAGCCTTTATGCACTTGATGAGCAATGTATTCTAGCCATAACTTGATTCATTAGTCTTTGTATTCATTGATGACATGTTAGTGTATTCTCCAATCCGAGATGGTCATGAGCAGCACTTGAGGATCGTGCTCCAGACCTTGAGGGAGAAGGATTTATAAGCTAAATTCTCTAAGTGTGAGTTTTAGCTTGCTTTGGTGGAATTTTTTTTCTATGTGGTGTGTACTGAGGGGATTAAGGTGGATCAGAAAAAGGTAAGGACAAATCAGAGTTAGCCTTGACTGTCTTCTACTAATGAGATTCAGAGTTTTCTAGGCTTGGCCAAGTATTATCACCATGTTGTGGAGGGTTTTTTATCCATCACATCTGCTTTGAACATATTAACTTAGAAGGGTGATCCATTCATGTGGTATGACGAGTACGAGGAGAGCTTTGAGAAGCTCATAATTGCCTTGACCGCAGCTCCGTTATGGTTTTACATTCAACGTCGGGCTCTTATACAGTTTATTTTGATGCTTCGCGAATTGACATTGGATGTGTATTGAAGCAAGTGGGTAGAATGATTACTTATGCTTCGCATCAGTTGAAGCCCCATAAGAAGGACTACCCAGTGCATGATTTTGAGTTGGTAGCCATTGTTCGCGCTGAAGATTTGGAGGCACTATCTCTACATTGTGTCATGAAAAGTGTTTACACACCACAGGAGTCTACAACACATTTTCAAGAAGAATATATGAACTTGAGGCAACATAGGAGGTTAGAGCTACTAAAGGACTATGATATCACCATTCTTGATCATCCCGGGAAGGCCAATATGGTGGATGATGCCTTGAGTAGAAAGGATTAGAGCATGGTAGTCTCGCTTGTATTCCAGTTGGGAAATAAATGTTAGCTTTTGATGTTCTGTCTTTGGCCAATAGGTTTGTGAGGTTGGATATTCTGAAGCCTAACTGGGTTCTTGCTTGCATGGTTTATCGGTCTTCTTTGTTTAAGCGTATCAAGGCACGTCAGTATGATTATCCCCACTTGATTGTCCTTAAGGACACAATGTAGCATAGTGATGCGAATGAGGTTTCTATTTGAGATGGTTGTGTGTTATGGATGCAGGGCCGGATTTGTGTCCCCAACGTGGATGGGTTGCGTCAGATTGTTTCCTGAGGAGGCCCACAATTCGTGGCATTCCATTCATTCCGGTGCCATGAAGATGTACCATGACTTGAGGTAGCACTACTCGTGGAGAAGAATGAAGAATGATATTGTGGAGTATGTGGCTTAGTGCTTGAACTATAAGCAGGTGATGTATGAGCATAACAAACCGAGCGGTTTGCTTCTCAGGCTTGATATTCCAGAGTGAATGTGGGACCATTTCACCATGGATTTTGTAGTTAGACTTCTACATGCCTTGAGGAAATTCGATGCAGTGTGGGTCATTGTGGACAGATTGACCAAGTCTGCACACTTCACTCTGGTAATGACTACCTACTCTTTAGAGTAGTTGGCTCAGATTTATATTCGTGAGATTGTTCGTCTTTATGGAGTGCCGATTTTTTATTATCTCCGATCGAGGAACGCAGTTCACATTGCATTTATGAAGAGTTGTGTAATTATAGTTAGTCATATAAGTCGAGCTGAGCCAGGTAGGTCAAGATGAGCTATCACACATCGAACCTGAGGGCAAGACAGACACCCAGTGCCTCATCTATCTTTGCGTACCAACTTGCGACTAAGGAACTCTAAACATGTGATGTAATACTTTGGCCATGGGCCACATTGTAAGACAACTATGAATGCCTGACTAAATGTCAATATAAACCTTGGCCAACAAGTCCATAATAATTATTACAGCTGACAAACCAACCAAATGTACATACAAGGCCAACAAGCCCAACATACTGCATTAGCTGACATGATATGTCTACAAGCCTCTACTGATGGATACATTGTGATCAGAATAGTTCCCCGACCTACTCATAACATATATATATATATATATGTATTAGATGTACATAAAGCTCTAGACCTGGCAACTTTAAAAGGCATGGAGCTTACCGATCAAGCTGAACTCGGGCAATACTTAATGAAGAGGCCTGCCAGTCTGTCTGTCTGAACCTACACACATGAATGCAGCGCCCTAGAAAAGGGACGTCAGTACGAAATAATGTACCGAGTATGTAAGATAATATACTGAAAGCTGAAACTGAACTTACAATATAATAACTGCAAGTAGCTGGAAGTCAAAGATAATCTGAAGATATGCTTACCTGCTGATACTGACTAAACTTTCTCAATATAGTAAGTAAAATAGTTGTCCGGCCTATAAGGCTTAGTGTGTGTATATATATATATATTTGCTCTGACGTAGTAGGCTCGCCCATAGGTGCTCCGTCGTACTAGGCTATGTGTCTCGACCAACTGGGCTCGCTCAAAAGCTTTCGGCCACAGTAGGCTCGGTATAGCTTACCATCTGATCAGAGATTGCCCAATAGGGGCCTGCCCTTCGATTATAGCTCGATGGTAATGAAAATACTTTAATACTGTATATATAAACTTTATGCTCTCTTGAATTGAAGAAGGAAATACTCAATTGAATATGATGTCCCGATAAGGAGAATATTGTAACTTACAAAACTAGGAAAATATACGTAACTTGCGAGACTAGTAAAATATACGTAAATTCTGGGATATGAATTTTTCTTTATGACTCGTTATCAAACTTGTGTAATTACGAGATCATGCTAAAATGAAATAAGGTCTTAGCCTTAATATTGTGCCGGGATTTCTTTGAATTAGCATTTCATGTTGGACCTTGTAGTATTCCAGAGAATTTCATGTTTGGATATTGTAACAATTCATAGAGCTTTCACGTTTGGACATTGTAAAAAATTCAGAGAGCTCTATCATTTGGACATTGTAAAAATTCAGAGATCTTTAAGGGCAGGACATTGTAAGTATTTTGAGAATATAAAGTTGTTTTCGTGTCACGACTCAAACTGGAGGATTATGACTCGCACCCGGGTCATACTTGCCGAGCACTAATGTACATTTTATATAACCTTCTTATTATCTTTAAGCAATAATGAGATCAATATAAATGGTAGATATGGATCATGAACATACATCATATGGGATGAAAAGATTTCTAAGAAATTACATAAAAGGTATGAGCTACAACGATGCCAATAATGCATACCAAACTATACATGAGTCGACACCTGCCTATGAGCCTCTAAAGGAGCATAATTAATGCAACATAGCCGGAATAGGGCCCCGACATACCCATAATATCTATAACAAAAATGCATACCAAGACCATGCAAGTACGGAGAAGGGATCTTGCCTATAACCGCTGAACTGGAAAGCCTATTACGGTGGGGGAGCTTTGTGTACCTGTCTA
The DNA here is from genome assembly GCA_005239505.1 of Nicotiana paniculata. Lineage (NCBI taxonomy): Eukaryota > Viridiplantae > Streptophyta > Magnoliopsida > Solanales > Solanaceae > Nicotiana > Nicotiana paniculata. The sequence goes on from ML359269.1 coordinate 32,412, forward strand.
TCAGGACCTGCAGCACGACATGCAGCATCCACAAATAAAAGGACGTCAGTACGAATAAAGTACTTAGTACGTAAGGCAGGAAAGAATAAATAAGAACACCAATGTAAAGAGAAATGTAGGAGATACAACCTGTAGCATCTGATTGCTTCTAAGAGACATTAACATGAAATGCATGATACATATATACACATAATTTTTTTTAACATCCACGTCTATGGGCATCATCATCATAGAACATTCCCCTCTGTGGGCATCATCATCATCATCATCATCATATCATACCCGGCCTCAAAGAGGACTCGATAAACCCAACTGATCAGTGGTTGCACAATAGGTGCCATACCCGGCCGACAATAGCGCGGCTCAGTAGAGTAAAATAGATACATATATATAATGAATGCAAGACTTATTGGAATCATGTTCTGAACATTTCGGAGCGACGTAAGGTCGATATTATTCGTACACATCATTAGGGCTAACTCTTCATCGAGAATCTTATAAGAATCAGGAAGTACCAACAACATTGATTATATAAGAATAAGAGAAGCAACCTTAACATCAATTGTTCCATAAGAAGGGAAACAATGTAAGTACTGCTAGCTTCTAAGAGTAGAGTATCGTTGGAAGCTCGTTCATTGCATTATGTACAATCGGAGTCGTGCAAACGATGGACAGGGATAGCCTCACACACCTTGTATATACTGCCCCAACCTCAAGCTACGCAAATGTCACAACTCCTTAATCTACAATAAGAGAAATGATTCTATTGTTATACATAACTATTATGTATCGACCACAATTTGGAAAATACATTCAAAGACCTTCAATTTGATATATTATATTTCCCAATAATACCCTATATAGCACATGAAATGTATTGCTCAAAAAGCTCTAGTGATCAGCCTAATTGTCACTTATGATGTCTGTACAGTCTCGCGAATTTGCAAATATCTCTCTACTCCTACGTCATATCGGTAAACGGTTTAATGATTTGGATACTAGACTAATTGATCTTAAATTTGGTTGGTAGATCATCTAATAATTCCAAGTGTATTGGGAGAAAATATCAGTTACATTTTACCTATTTTTAAGCACATTATGAGTGTAACAAGTGAAGACCTTTGTCGACTTTTATTCCACAACTTTCTTGACTTCAAAATGTAGAACACAACTATCATACGATAAAATTAAATCATAGAATAACCTCCTTATCATGTAATGGATCATAGTCTCACCCTAATGTACATGTTATAATATTCCAAACTCGTCGACTTTCAACGAAACTTATTTTCTTCAATTGGTTTAGCTTCTAAGCTTTCCAACCCTCTTGGTAGTCGTTATTCATGATCTTAAATAGTTGTAACCTCCAATGTAGCACGATTAACTTAATTTATATTGTATCATATATAAAATTAGTTCTGAGCTTACATCAATTGACTTATGATGTACTCTCACGTACGAAAATATGGGGTGTAACATTTTGTATTCATGATCTTTAGGAATTAATACATAAAGTTGAAACTAAAACTTTAGAATGAGATATGTCTTGAATTAGGTTTCCACCTACTCCTAAATGACTCTTAGCCATTTGATCAGAATGTGGCTTGTTGCCACGTCACTCTTCCGATCTTTATCCAAACTTTTTTAATTACTTTATTTAGGTAATATCCCGCTATCCGGTAATTAATAAATTACATGTATAATTAAGAATTGTTTCAAATTACTTAAAATTATACTTATTTTTAATACACTTTATATATCCTACTATCATGGTCATACGGTATCTTGTATGGTACTAGTCTGTAAATATCGGGTATTAACACTCAGCCCATATTTTTTTTCCACATGCCAAAATTTGACGAAAATTCATTATCTTCGATTTGCTTACCCTTTCACCTTCACGAATTAACTCATTACTTGTGAAATAAGATAATCCTTATAATCTCTGAATAATATTTTCCTTGGACTGATGTCAAACCTTATGACAAATTCAACCTACAACACTACAGGGTGCAACATTGTCGTAATTTAATACTGCGAAGCATAACATGATCGTAATGTAATACTGCATGATGTAATATCGACGTAATATTGCGGGGCGTAACATCATTCCCCCCTTTGGAAAATTCTTCCTCGAACGTTGACTAATGTTGTTATCATTTTCATAACTAATAACTCTTGTGAATACCTTAACACTCTCATTGCCGTTTAGACAATTGTTCTGTGAATAAATCAAAAGGCCAAGGCATTCCCCCCTTATAGGTCTCTTTCCCACGCCATGACTTGTGATCGAATTCTTTCCAATCTTCATAACTGTTTCTACCTTCTATCATGCAGCCTCTACGATACTGAAAATTTTAAGTGTGCCTATGTGACTTCTCTCCTTTTTCCTCCAACTTTTAGCCAATTTGTAGGCCTTACTTTGTAAACATATACAAGGCTTAATAGGGTACCTCTCTGGGCATCTATAGGTGTACTGAAGTTCTTCGCTCGGTACTTGCTAAAACATGTGAATGTTTGCTATATCTTATTTTAAAGACTTTGTTATCTATTCTTATGAATTTACCGTGTTATGTTGGTTATACTCTACCATAAACCTTACTTCGATTTATCGTTATTAAGGTTTTCAACCAACTTCAGGTTACTCTTGTTGCTTATCCTTGAGACTGATGGTCTAATCTCACCTTATACTGTTGAACTTTTATCCATCTATTGTTCATTCACCTTAATGTTGATCCATCATTTACCATTGATAAATTGATCTCTTATGTAACACCGCCGCTAGTTCTCCCATCTCATCGGGGCATCTGGAGTAATTAGATCGATCCACCTAGGGTGATATTAAACTTCCATAGTCGTACTTTATAGCATCCCAATGTGACTAACCTTATATGGGTATTTTATTCCCTTGCAATTCATGAAATCCTCTTCAAGTCATTAGTCAATCGAAGTTCCAAACGTCATCCTTTAACTATCACAATCACACACTCATTCTAGTAACAGAGCATGACGACCCAAAGGGGTCATCACTTGTGTTCTTACCCATTTCGTGCTTCTGAGGCCTTGGAAACCTCATTTAGGGTTTCCTCGATTTGCGTGCATAGTCCGGACCTGTGATTTGAGGGTCCCGGAGGGTCTGTAGAAAAATACGGGACTTGGGCGTATGCCGAAATCGAATTTCAAGGTCCCAAGCCCGAGAAATGAATTTTTGAGTAAAGTTGTTTTCTAAAAATATTTATGTAAATAAAAAAATAAATCTGATTAGAAAGCGATGGTATCGGGCCCGCATTTTGGTTCCGGCACCCGGTACAGGTCTTATATGGTTTAAATCCTTTCTGTAAAGTTTGGTAAAAAATTGATAGAATTCATGGATTTTGAGGCTTAATCCGATGAATCTGATGTTATTTTGGTGATTTGATCGCATGGGTAAGTTCATAGAATATTTTTGAGGTAGTGTATATCTGATTTGGAGACCCAAAGGCTCGGGTAAGTTTTGGATAGGCCACGAATTGTATTTTTGAACTTGGAATTTGCTGGTGCAACTGATCTGCAGGCTTTGAATCTTCGAAACCAGCATCGCAAATGCGAGCTATTCATCACAAATGCAAAGATGCCCTTGCTGGCCAGGGATCGCAAATGCGACCATATGGTTCGCAAATGCGAGTATGGGACCTTCGCAAATGCGAAATTTTTGGTCGCAAATGCGAAGTCCCTCCTTTTGCTCAGTGTTCGCAAATGCGAACTATACATCAGAATTACCATCTCAGGGGTGTTCGCAATTGCGAACCCCAGTCCGCAATTCCCATGCCAACCAGTGGCCTGCAGTGCACTTAAACTAAATTTTGACTCTATTTTTCATATTTTCTCAAACTCAAACACACTTAGGTTATTTTTCCAAGAACAAGACTTCTTCCAAATCATTTGTAAGTTGGTGTTTACTCAATTCTTTGAATCATTAAAATCATTTAACATGTTTTCAACTTAAAATCAAAGATTTCCATGGGTGAAATTGGGTGATTTGGGTAGAACTTAGGTTTTCCAAAAATTGGGGTTTGAGTGGGTGATTGACCATCGATTAGAGAGATTTTTATATGGCTAGACTTTTGAGAGTACGAGGGCATGGAAAATGTAAAATTTATCCGACTCCGAGATACTGGCCTGAGGGGAGTTTTTGTCATTTTACATAATTTCGCGCCGTAACTTTGAATTAAATAGTGGAATCAGTTGCTTGAGATGTTATTTACGATATGAAATTTATTTAAATAGATTTGGGCCTTTTGGAGTCAGATACTCGTGGCAAACGTGTGGTTTCGAGTTGATTTTCGAGTCGGTTCGAGTTAAGTGGCTTGTCTAACCTTGCATGGGGGATCATTCCCATTAGGATGTGATATTTGGTAATTGAATGCCTTGTACGTGAGGTGACGAGCGTGTACTTGTGCTAATTGTTGAAAATCCGGTTTTACTTTAAATATTTAGACTGAGATTCTTTCTTACCTGCTTTATTCTACTAGCAATTATAGCCCATGTTAGTTTAGAAAATCATGCCTAGTTGACTTGAATTTCCTATTTGCTTAAGTTGCTTTAATTGTACTACGTGAAGCATGTTATACTAGAACTACTTGTTTCCTTGTATATTTGTACTCTATTTTTGAATATCTTCTTTTTGTGCCTGCATATTTAGTTTGGGACTACGGGACGGTATCCCAGGAGACCCCCCAGTATATTTACTTTGGGACTATGGGACGGTATCTTGGGAGATCCTTTGAATATTCATATGATGGACTACGGGACAGTATCCTGGGAGATCCACTAGACAGTTGAGAAAAGGACTACACAACGGTATCCTGGGAGATCCTCATTGTTACCATTGTTATTGAGTTGTACATACTCCGTGCTTACTCTGTTCTTGTGTTTTTTGTTATTTCTTTGTTTGACATGTCTTATTTCACTGTTGTACTCATTATTATTGTCTGTTTTCATGGTGTAAATTCCTATTATATTATTTAACCACAGTAGGGCGCTGACCTTCCTCGTCACTACCCGACCGAGGTTACGCTTCGCACTTACTGACTACCGTTGTGGTGTATGCATGTCCCTTCTGCGCATGTTTTTCATGTGCAGATCAACGTACCTCCACCCGGGCGCACTATCCCCGAGGTTGAGAGCTATAGCAGACTTCGAGGTACATCTGCCACGTCCGCATACCAGCAGTCTCTATCTTATTCCAGCTTTAGTGTAACGCTTTTCCTTCCTTTCAGTTGTTTAGACATTCTGGAGTTACAGCAGTGTAGTATATATCTGTTAGCCTGTGTTTTCCCGTTAGTTTCCCAGTTTTGGGATGATATTGTAGACTTCCGCAATATTCAGTTTGGGGTTGTATATGCCAAGCGGTATTTATGTGTACAATCTTTCTTTAGTTGTTAGTTTTAATTAATTATTCCACAAGTTGTGTCATTTTTCCGCATTGTTAGGCTTAACTTGTTATAGGGACTAGGTGCCATCACGACATGTTCACGGAAGGTGAACTGGGGTCGTGACAAGTTGTTATCAGAGCTCTAGGTTCGAAGGAGTCACAGAACACAGGCCAGTTTATTAGAGTCTCGCTGATCGGTACGGAGACGTCTGTACTTATCTACGAGAGGCTATGTAACTGCTTAGGAAAAATCATCACTTCATTGATTTCCTTGTCATGCAATATTTTTGACATCAATTCTAAACCTCTGTCTTCTATTCTCTCACATATGGTGAGGACAGGTGCTACTCAGGACGATCAGGCACCCGTGCCCCCTACTGCAGTCGTCAGAGGTCGGGGCCGAGGTAGAGGTCGAGGACGCGCACATGGTATAGCAAGGGAACCTGTGCGTGGTGCTGCCGAGGTACCACCAGCACATCCAGCTGAGTTTCAGTCACTTGAAACGCCTACTACCACTACTACTCCAGCAATTCAGGAGACGTTAGCTGAGTTCATGTCTAAGTACACCACTTTTGCTCAGTCAGGGTTGCTTCCCCTTGATGCAACCACATCCCAGGCTGGGGGAGGAGCACAGACTCCCGCCGCTCGCACTCCTCAGCAGCGAGTGCCTGTGGAACAGGTCCCAGAGATCATTCCTACACAGCCCGAGGATGGGTTAGCTGCTTCAGAGGACGAGCAGCGAAGACTTGAGAGGTTCAAGAAGTATGATGCTCCGGTATTCAGTGGGCTAGCATCAGATGATGCCTTGCAGTTTCTAGACGAGTGTCACTGTATTCTTCGCACTATGGGTATAGCCGGATCTAGTGGGGTTTCCTTTACTACCTTCCAGCTTCGCGGAGCCGCCTATGATTGGTGGCACTCATATGAGTTAGACATTCGAGACGAGGCTGCTTCACTGACCTGGAACCACTTCTCATAAATGTGCCACAGAGAGTTTGCTCCTCAGAGCCTCATGGACGCATGGCGCGTAGAATTTGAGAATTTGCGCCAGAAGCTATGACAGTTTCAGAGTATGCTATCCGTTACACCAGATTGGCTAGGCATGCAGCAGCCTTGGTTGCTACTGTCCGCGAGAGGGTTCGCTGGTTCATTAAGGGTCTTATCCCACCCATCAAATCTAGCATGGCTCGAGAGTTGGAGATGGACATTCCTTATCAGCAGGTAGTGAGAATTGCTAGGAGGATCGAGGGTATACTTGCTAGGGAGCAAGAGGAGAGAGAGGCCAAGAGGTCTCGAGAGTCGAGCCACTACTATGGTGCCCGTACCCCAGCAGCAGGTCGACATGGTAAGGGTTATATGGTCCGCCCCATTCATTCATCCCTTCCAGCAGCCAGCGGTACCCAGCTCCACCCAGGCCTCAGGAGCCTTACTATGCACCTCCAGTTTCTAGTGCACCTCCTGCGCGAGGTGCTTTCAGAGGTCAGTCTTGCAGACCTGGCCCTAGCCAGTCACATACACTACGTACTCTCAGAGATTATTTCCAGTGTGGGAATACACACCATGTGGTTAGTGACTTTCCCAAACTTATTAGGGGTGCATCTTCACGGACTTTTCAGCCACACCATACTCAGTAGGGTTCTCGGGCCATGATCACAGCTCTAGCTGCTACCCCATCTGCCTAGCCACCTAGGGGCAGAGGTCGGGGAGGTCGAGGTCGCCCTTGAGGGGGAGGCCAGGCCAGATATTATGCTATTCCTGCTCGTACCAAAGTTGCTGCCTCCGATTCTGTCATTACATGTATTATACTAGTTTGTCACATAGATGCATCGGTTCTATTCGATCCAGGCGCCACGTATTCTTATGTGTCTTCTTATTTTTCTCCCCATTTGGGTATAGCCCAAGATTTTTTGAGTTCTCATGTTTATGTTTCTACTCCTATGGGGGATTCTCTTGTTGTGGACCGCGTTTAGTGGTCGTGTTTGGTTACTATTTGTGGTTTTGAGACCAGTGCGGATTTATTGTTACTCGATATGGTGGATTTTGACATTATCTTAGGCATGGACTGGTTGTCGCCCCATTATGCTATTCTTGATTGTCACGCCAAGACCGTAACACTGGATGTTCCAGGTATTCCGCGTGTTGAGTGGATTGGTACCTTATATCACACTCCCAGTAGAGTTATCTCTTTTCTTATAGCTCAGCATATGGTTGAGAAGGGGTGTGCCATGTATTTTGCTTATGTGAGAGAAGTCAGTGTTGATACCCCTTCTGCTGAATCAGTTCCAGTGGTACGGGATTATTTCGACGTGTTTTCAGCTGATCTTCCGGGCATGCCGCTCGATAGAGACATTGATTTTGGCATTGATTTGTTGCAGGGCACTCAGCCCATTTCCATTCCTCCGTGCCGTATGGCTTTTCCTGAGTTGAAGGAGTTGAAGTATCAGTTACAAGAATTGTTTGATAAGGTTTTTATTCGACCCAGTGTTTCACCTTGGGGTGCTCCTATCCAGTTTGTGAAGAAAAAAGACGGTTCTATGCGCATGTGTATTGATTATCACCAGTTGAATAGGGTTACAGTGAAGAACCGTTATCCCTTGCTTCGTATTGATGATCTATTTGACCAGCTTCAGGGTGCACATTTATTTTCTAAGATTGATTTGCGCTCAGGCTACCATTAGTTTAAGATTCGGGAGCCGGATATTCCTAATACTGCCTTCAGGACTCGGTATGGCCATTGCGAGTTTCTAGTTATGTCATTTGGGCTGACTAATGCCCTAGCAGCATTTGTGCATTTGATGCAAAATGTGTTCAGGCCATATCTCGACTCGTTCGTCATTGTTTTCATAGAAGATATTCTTATTTACTCCCGGAGTCGGGAAGATCATGTGCAGCACCTAAGGACAGTACTTCAGACCCTGAGAGAGAAGAAGTTGTATGCGAAGTTTGCAAAATGTGAGTTTTGGTTGAGTTATGTGGCATTATTGGGCAACGTAGTATCGAGTGAGGGAATTCGGGTGGACTTGAAGAAGGTATAAGCCGTGCAGACTTGGCCCAGGCCGTCCTCAGTTACAAAGATTCGCAGTTTCTTTGGCTTTGCGGGGCTACTACCGTCGTTTTGTTTAAGGATTTTCATCAATTGCAGCCCCTATGAATAGATTGACCCAGAAGGGTGCTCCATTTCAGTGGACAAAGGAGTGTGAGGTGAGCTTTTAGAAGCTCAAGATAGCTTTGACTACAACCCCAATGTTGATATTGCCTACTTGTTCGGGGTCTTATACAATTTATTGTGATGCCTCGCGAGTCGGCTTTGGAGCGGTGTTGATGCAGGACGGTAGACTGATTGCCTACGCGTCTAGACACTTGAAGATACATGAGAAGAAATACCATGTCCATGACCTACAGTTAGCTGCCATTGTTCATGCCTTGAAGATCTGGCGTCATTATTTATATGGTGTTCCCTGTGAGATATTTACAGATCACCAGAGTTTGCAGCACATATTCAGACAGATGATCTAAATTTTCACCAGCATAGATGGTTAGAGTTGCTAAAGGACTATGACATCACTAAATTGTACCACCCGGGGAAGGAAAATGTGGTGGCCGACGCCTTGAGTCACCGGGCGGAGAGTTTGTGGAGTTTGGCATAACTTCATGCAGCTGAGAGGCCTCTAGCCTTAGATGTTCAGTCCTTAGCCAGTAAGTTCGTGAGATTGGATCTTTCCGACCCTTGCTAGGTATTATCTTGCTTGGTTTCTCGGTCTTCCTTATTCGATCGTATCAGGGAGCGACAATATGATGATCCTCATTTACTTGTTCTCAAGGAAACGGTCCAGTACGGTGATGCCAGATATGTAACCATTGGAGATGATGAGGTATTGAGGATGCAGGGTCGAATTCGTGTTCCAAATGTTGATGGGCTTCGAGTTGATTTTAGCTAGGCCCACGATTCGCGATATTCCATCCATCCAGGTACCACGAAGATGTACCAGGATCTGAGACAGCACTATTGGTGGCGAAGAATGAAGAAGGATATAGCACAGCTTGTAGCCAAGTATCTCAGCTGTCAGCAGGTCAAATGTGAGCATTAGAGACCAGGAGGGTTACTTTAACAGATTGAGCTTCCAGAGTGGAAGTGGGAGCGGATCACCATGGACTTTGTGGTTGGACTTCCTCGAACTTTGAGGAAGCATGATGCCATTTGGGTAATTGTGGATCGGCTGACAAAACCAGCCCATTTAATTCCAGTATTGACTACTTATTCATCGAAGCGGTTGGCCGAAATTCATATTCGGGAGATCCTTCGTCTACATGGTATTGCAGTTTCTATTATTTAAGACATAGGTATGCAGCTTGCTTCACGGTTCTGGAGAGCCGTTCAGTAGGAGTTAGGTACCAGGGTGGAGTTGAGCATAACGTTTCACCCCTAGACGGACAGACAGTCCGAGTGCACTATTCAGATTCTTGAAGATATGCTCTGCGTGTGTGTGATTGACTTTGGAGGATCTTGGGATCAGTTCTTGACATTCGGAGAGTTTTCTTACAACAACAGTTATTAGTCCAGCATTTAGATGGCGCCGTAAGAGGCTTTACATGGTAGGATATGTAGATCCCTAGTGGCTTGGTTCGAGCCAGGTGAGGCTAGGCTATTGGGCACAGAGTTGGTTCAGGATGCATTGGAGAAGGTCAAGGTGATTCAGGATAGACTCCGTACATCCCAGTCCAGACAGAAGAGTTACAAAAATTGGAAGGTTCATGATGTTTCATATATGGTCAGAGAGCGGAATCTGCTTCGGGTTTCACCTATGAAGGGCATCATGAGATTTGGAATAAAAGGGAAGTTGAGTCCGAGGTTTATTGGCCCTTTCGAGATATTGAGGCATGTTGGGAAGGTTGCTTATGAGCTTGCCTTACCTCCCAGCTTGGCAGGAGTTCATCTGGTATTTCATGTTTCGATGCTCCGGAGGTATCACAGTGACCCGTCTCATGTGTTGGGTTTTAGTTCAATCCAGTTGGACAAGGACTTGCCTTATGAGGAGGAGTCGGTAGCTATTCAAGACCGGTAGGTTCGTCCGTTGAGATCCAAGAGTTTCCTTTTGGTTCGTGTTCAGTGGAGAGGTCAGCCTCCGAAGGCATCGACCTGGGAGTCCGAGTCTGATATGCGTAGCCGTTACCCTCCACTATTCCCCAACTCAGTTACTTCCTTTTTCTGTCCGTTCGAGGACGAACGATTGTTTTAGAGGCGGAGAATGCGACGACCCAAAGGGGTCATCACTTGTGTTCTTACCCATTCCGTGCTTCCGAGGCCTTGGAAACCTCATTTAGGAGTTCCTCGATTTGCATGCGCATTATGGGTGCGTAACTGGAAAGCTTAAATATGAAATTTTGTGAAAAATGCTAAGTTTTTATATTAAAATGAATATAATTTGACTACGGTAAACGTTTTTGGTAAACGGACCCGGATCCGTGATTTGAGGGTCCCGAAGGGTCCATAGGAAAATATGGGACTTGGGCGTATGCCCGTAATCGATCTTCGAGGTCCAAAGCTCGAGAAATGATTTTTTGAGTAAAATTGTTTTCTTAAAATATTTAAGGAAATTAAAAATAAAATCTGATTAGAAAGCGATGGTATCCGGCATGTATTTTGGTTCCGACGCCCGGTACAGGTCTTGTACATGGTTTGAGTCCTTTCTGTAATGTTTGGTTGAAAACGGACCTCGTTTGTCGTGTTTCGAACTTAAAATGGAAAATTTGATGTTTTATGAAAATTGATAGAATTCATGGATTTTTAGGCTTAATCCGATGAATATAATGTTATTTTCGCAATTTGATTGCATGGGTAAGTTCATAGAATGTTTTTGAGGTAGTGTGTATATTTGGTTTGGAGCCCCGATGGCTCGAGTAAGTTTTGGATAGACCACGAATTGCATTTTTGAACTTGGAAATTTGCTGGGGCAACTGATATACAGGTTTCGCATTTTCGAAACCAGCATTGCAAATGCGAGCTATTCATCGCAAATGCAAAGATGACCTTGCTGGCCAGGGATCGCAAATGCGACCATATGGTTCGCAAATGCGAGTATGGGACCTTCGCAAATGCGACATTTTTGGTCGCAAATGCGAAGTCCCTCCTTTTGCTCAGTGTTCGCAAATGCAAACTATACATCACAATTACCATCTCAGGGGTGTTCACAATTGCGAACCCTAGTTCGCAATTCCCATGCCAACTAGTGGCCTGCAGTGCACTTAAACCGAATTTTGACTCCATTTTTCATATTGTCTCAAACTCAAACACACTTAGGCGATTATTCCAAGAACAAGATTTCTTCCAAATCATTTGTAAGTTGATTTTTACTGATTCTTTGAATCATTAACATCATTTAACATGTTTTCAACTTAAAATCAAAGATTTTCATGGGTGAAATTGGGTGATTTGGGTATAACTTAGGTTTTTCCAAAATTGGGGTTTGAGTGGGTGGTTGACCTCCGATTAGAGAGATTTTTATATGGATGGATTCTTGAGAGTACGAGGGTCCGGAAAACGTAAAATTTATCAGACTCCGCAATGGTGGCCTTAGGGGCATTTTTTTTCATTTTACATAATTTCGCGTCGTAACTTTGAATTAAATAGTGGAATTAGTTGCTTGAGATGTTATTTTACGATATGAAATTTATTTAAATAGATTTGGGCCTTTTCGAGTCCGATACCCATGGCAAACGTGTGGTTTCGAGTTGATTTTCGAGCCGGTTCGAGGTAACTGGCTTGTCTAACCTTGTGTGGGGGACCTTTCCCCTTAGGATGTGATATTTGGTAATTGACTGCCTTGTATGTAAAGTGACGAGCGCGTACTTGTGCTAATTGTTGAAAATATGGTTTTACTTTAAAAATTGAGACTGAGTTTCTTTCTAACCTGGTTTATTCTACTTGCAGTTATAGCCCATGTTTGTTTAGAAAATCATGCCTAGTTGACTTGAATTGCCTATATTCTTAAGTTGCTTAGTTGTAATACGTGAAGCATGTTAGATTACAACTACTTGTTGCCTTGTATTTTTGTACTCTATTTCTGAATATCTTCTTTTTTTCCCTGCATATTTACTTTGGGACTACGGGACGGTATACCGGGACCCTGCATATTTACTTTGGTACTACGGGACGGTATCCAGGGAGATTCCCCTGCATATTTACTTTGGGACTATGGGACGATATCTCGGTAGATCCCCCTGCATATTTACTTTGGGACTACGGGACGGTATCCCGGGAGATCCCCCCCCCCCCCCCCCCCCCCCCGTATATTTACTTTGGGACTACGGGATGGTATCCTGGGAGATTCTTCGGAAATTCATATGATGGATTACGGGACGGTATCCTAGGAGATCCTCATTGTTACCATTGTTATTGAGCTGTACATACTTCGTGCTTACTATGTTCTTGTGTTTTTTGTTATTGCTTTGTTTGACCTGTCTTATTTCACTGTTGTACTAATTATTACAGTTTGTTTTCATGCTGTAAATTCCTATTATATTGTTGAATCTCAGTAGGGCCCTGACCTTCCTCGTCACTACCCAACCGAGGTTAGGCTTGGCACTTATTGAGTACCGTTGTGGTGTACTCATGCCCTTTTGTGCATGTTTTTCATGTGCAGATCTAGGTACCTCCACCTAGGCGCACTATCCCGAGGTTGAAAGATTTAGCAGAGACTTCGAGGTACATCTGCCGCGTGCGCAGACCAGGAGTCTCTATCTTATTCCAGCTTTAATGGAAAGCTTTTCCTTCCTTTAAGTTTTTTAGACATTCTGGAGTTAGAGTAGGGTAGTATATTTCTGTTAGCCTGTGTTTTTCCGTGAGTTTCCAAAACTACCTACAGGTGCTATAATTAGACAATATATAAAAAGTGCAAAGTTGACTAACAATGAAGCCGAGTATGAGGCTATGATTGCAGGTCTTGAGTTGGCCAAGGGCCTGGGAGCAGAAGTCATCGAAGTAAAATGTGATTCCCTTTGGTAGTAAACAAAGTTAATGGGAGCTTCGAGGTTCGAGAAGACAGGATGCAGAGATACTTAAACAAACTTCAAGTCACATTGCATCACTTCAAAGAATGGACTCTGGTCCATATACATCGAGAGTAAAACAGCGAGGCTGAAGCACTCGCAAACCTGGAATAATCTGTCGAAGTAGATAACCTACTCCCCGGTGTTGTTGTAAAGCTATCCAAGTTGGTGATAGAAGAAGGCCACGCCGATATCAACTCCACCAGTCTTACATGGGATTGGAGAAATAAGTACACTGATTATTTGGGTAGTGGGAAGCTACCCATGAACCCAAAGGAGTCGAGGTCCATGCGAACCAATGCAGCCCAATTTTCACTTGACGAAAATGGAACTCTATATAGAAGGACCTTTGATAGGCCCTTAGCAGTATGCTTGATACCGGGGGACACTGATTACGTGCTCCGAGAAATCCACGAGGGCACTTGAGGAAATCACTCTGGTGCCGATTCCTTAATTCGAAAGGTGATCAGAGCAGGTTACTATTGGGACAACATGGAGAAGGACACCACAGAATTCTTCCAGAATTTCGACAAGTGCTAGAGATTTGCATCAACGATTCACCAACCCAGTGAATAGTTGCATTAAGTCTTATCTCCATGGACGTTCATGAAATAAGGAATGGACATCGTTGGTCCCGTACCAAAGGCACCAGGTAAAGCTAGATTTATTCGATTTATGACTGACTACTTTTCAAAATGGGTGGAAGCGAAGGCCATCGAAAATATAAGAGAAAAGAAATCATCAACTTCATCTGGGATCATATCATGTGTCGATATGGGATCCCATCCGAGATAACATATGATAATGGGAAGTAGTTCATCGGAAGCAAAGCAACAAAATTCCTCGAGACTCATAAAATAAAAAGGATTATATCAACGCCCTACCACCCATGTGCAAATGGTCAGGTCGAATCCACAAACAAAACCATCATTCAAAACTTGAAAAAGAAATTAAAAAATGTGAAAGGAAAATGGAGAGAGATAATTCCCGAGGTGCGATGGGTATATTGAACAACTTCAAAGTTGATCATAGGAGAGACGCCGTTCTCTTTGGTATATGGGCCTGGGATTTGATATCTGTCGAGGTCGGAGAGCTAAAGGCCAGATTCCGACATTCCACCGAGGACTCAAGCAATGAGGCCATGACTACAGTCCTCGAACTGTTAAATGAAAAGCGGGAGGCTTTGCTGGTCCAAAAGGCTGCCCAAAAACAAAGGACCAAAAGATATTTTAACATGACAACAAACCTCTGACATTTCGGGGTCGGGGACTTAGTCCTAAGGAATGCCACGCTCAACACTCAAAACCTAAATGAAGCGAAGCTAGGCCCGAGATGGGAAGGACCGTACCATATCCTCGGGCTAATCGGAAAAGGGTCCTACAAACTCGACACCATGGAAGGCGAGCAACTCCAACGCAATTGGAACATATCAATGCTCAAATGCTGTTATTGCTAAGGTATAACCTTCCCGCCCTTCCATTTTGTGCTTAACACTAATTTTTTACAGGTGTCTGATGGAAGATACTGAAATATCCTTCGACTCGAAGACCTTGGATTTTAAAGCATGCGTTGCACTCTTTTCCTTTGATCGGGTTTTATCCTGATAGGGTTTTATCGGTAGGGTTTTTAACGAGGCAACATCCATATGCTACCTAACGATAACTCATCAAGTATTCGGCGATTCTCTTAAATCAACCTCAAATACTGGGGGGCATCCCCCCGAGAGATCACCTCCTCGAAGAAATTGAAATATGCCAAAGAGGGTCTCGACATAAGAATGATGTATCAGACTAAACGATCGAATGAACCGTGTCAGCGTACAATAATCGAACCCTTGATAGTGAAAACATACATACTTGTACCAAGTAATCGAAGGAGTATATTTTATCATCGAACCGATTTTAATCTTCAAAGAAGTTTTCTATATGCCCAAGAACCGCTGCAGGGCCAAAAACTCCCAAGAACTCGGGGACTGTCATCGACAACCAGCTGATCAAGCCACGAAAAACATCAAACTCGTCAACATTGAACCTGTAAGCCCTAAATGAGGAAACTTCGATCTCGTAAACCCTCGATGAGGAAACATCAAATTCATAGGCTCTCAATGAGGCAACACCGAATCTGTAAGACCTCAACAAGGATTGCCCAAATTTATAAGACACTAAAAAGGCATAATACTCATATTAATGTCAAGGTTATATATTCGAACTTGTAAGACCCGTAAAAAGGCATACCTTCGATATAGACGCCGAGACTACCTCACTCAGGACTGATCTAAAAGACCCTCAGGGCCGATGCGTAAGAGCCTAAGGGCCAGCATAAAGAGCCTCGAGGCCTATCTAAAGAGACTAAGGGCTGATCTAAAATAGCCTAAGGAGCAATGCGTAAGAGCCCATGGTCCAGCCTAAAGATCCTCAAGGCCGATCTAAAAGTGCCTAAGGGCCAATGTGTAAGAGCCCGAGGGATAGCATAAAGAGCCTAAGGGCCGATCTAAAACAGCCTATGGGCTGATGTGTAAGAGCCCAAGGGCCAGACTAAAGGGCCTCGAGGCTGATCTAAAAGATCCTTAGGGTCGATGCGTAAGAGCCCAAGGGCCAGCCTAAAGGGACTCGAGGCCGATTCAAAAACTTAAGGGTCGATGAGCTCAAGTCAAAACTTGACTCGGGGACTGAGCCCCAAACAGTCAAATATCGACCATTACTAACCTCTCATCTAGAGCAAAAACCTAAGCGTATATTTTAAAGTCCAAAATTTTGACCAATTATCAACAAGCATCATAGTCTATTCCAAAAGCAAAGGAAAGACAAGAAATAATTAAGAAAAAAGGCCTTTATATATAGTGAAGGATCACGAAGGTGTATATACATGGCTCATGCCTGAAGCCCTTACACAAAAAAGAGAACGAATAAAAACATAATCTACCACCAGGGTTGTGCCTCCAATGGCTCCCTCAGAGGTTTTGCCTTCAACAGCTCGACCCTCGGCCCCTAGGTCTTCAACAGCCTCCTCCCCCTCGGGGACTTCACCTTTGTCTTCATCATCTTCGGAGCCACTACTCGAGTCACCATCTGAAGCAAGCAGGACTATTGATTCCTCTTCTAGGGTCTTCACCCTCTCGATCTCAGCAGACAGATCGATGCCCCCTGTATGTATATCCTCGAGAGGCCGCCTCCGAGACATTAATCGGGCATCCCCTAGGGCTCAGTTCATTTTTAGCTTGGGAACTAATCATAAGACCTCGGTGAGTCAAAATCAAGCTTATAGACCTTAATGGAAAGCATCAAAATTCAAACCACAGAAGCAAAGACAAAGAAAAAATAAAAGTTTATGCAAAAACAAGACGAAAGATCTGTTTATATAAATGGTGGTACGAAGGTACATTTACAACACTCTCACATGGTTCCATTTACCGAATGAAAACCTAGTCTATCTCTATCATCGGGGACTTTGTCTTTTCCACTCGAGGACTTCGCCTTCATCAACCCCCTTGGGACTAGCATCCTCGTGAGCTTCTTCCCCTTCGTCTTCAACATCTGTAGCATCTATTAGATGGTACCCATTCCCTTTAGAGTATTTTCCGATGTCTCACAAATGGATTTCAGACCGAGAACAGTTTTAGCTACGCTTTTGCCAGTATCACAACAAGGCGTGATGCCCTCGAAATTAGGGAAGCACTCGCGGGAATTTTTGCCTAAAAAATATATAAGATATATGTGAAGTTACTTGGACTCGAATTCAGGGAAAAGAAGAATTGGTGAAGCATTTTCCAACATCGAAATTTATTTGCGACATGAGGGAATATTTTCCAGTTATTTTCTCTCTGCCAAGGAATGGACCGACCAGCTCTATAGATAGTTATACCTTCTCAGATGGAGGGATATTTAATTGCATCGCCTTCTCTCAACGGCAATCAACCTTCGCCTTTTCAATATCGGTCACCGGACCAACATATCGAGACGTGGGCTCGCATCAGCCTGCTACTGAGGAAGATTTATCAGCCTCAAAATCAGATCACGCTTCATACGGTCGGAGGAGGCACTTCTCAACACGAGGGGGAGCTTTTGTTTCACTCTTAAACGAGCGTGAAGAATAAAGGGTTTTCTTTTTTTGAGGGACATTCTGAGAAGTTTTGACCATGACTATGTTGAAATTTTATAATAAGAAGAATAAAATTGGCAAAGAGATGAAAGTAGAAGCTGCTAAGTAGAGATTTGAGGATGTTGCAAGGGGTGAAAATTATAAAAAAGAAGGGTTGGAATATTTATAGAGGTTTTTCTAAGCGTGTTGGAGAAGTCGAAAGGGCGACAAATAGCGGTGTCGGGATTTTTCGAGAACTGTGTTGTATTACTGAAAATTTGGTATATCCAGAGGCTCAAAATCTATCATTCCTTTGATGTAAGAACATGCATCCAGATGATGCTCCATCTCCTTCACCTCGTCATCAAGTCAACGCTGTCAAACAACATAAGTTCTTTCTCTAGGGAGTCATCTAGATATTCACCCACATCATTTGTTTCTTCTTTTTTTTCAGCCACAGATATTATAGCTAGATCCTCATAGTGACTTGGCAGCTGAATTAAATACTGTGTCCACATTATCAACCCGGAGAATCATTTTTTCTTCACGAACTTTTGTCAAAGAATTGGTGGTGGCTAAAAGGGGTCGTCCTAATATGATGGGGACGTGTCCATCAGCTTAATAGTCCAGTATAACAAAATATGCTGGAACAATAAATTTCCCAATCTACAATAGCACATCTTTTATTTTTGCTACCTCCCAAATCATAAAGTGCCCCCCCCCCTCCTGCATCTACCTCAGCAATTTGAATATGTATGGTGAAATCTTCCCGGAACCTGGGCATTGAGGTCTTTTCACTTTTATCGGTCTCTTTCTCAGTTTTTACCATAGTTTTAAGAACCAGTTCGCTCTCATGAACAACTTTCTTTCTTCCTTTTTGGTACTTCTTCCAATTCTTTGCCACTCCTCAAATTTACAGCATTTACTTGAGGAGTCTTATCTGTAACACTTGAAAGGACTTCTGCAGGTTGAGTATTTTGTTGTGCAGGAAACTGCCCAACCTTCCTCTCGATATTTTAAAATTCAGTCCTTAGTTCGTAGTTGTCCATCGACAGCTTTTTCAACATATCGTTAGTGTTTTCTGCTACTTGTTGCGGTGGATTTTGAGGGTGATTGTAGTTCCCTTTAGGCCTGTATTGGTTCTGAGTGGCCTAAATTCCATCCCATGAGAAATTCCAGTGATTCCTCTAGTTACGATTATACGTGTTCCCGTGTTGTATATTCTGGTTCATTCGACCTCTACCTTGCCGGCCCACATAATAAGTAGATTTTGAATTCACTAGAAATTTATCACTCATGTGACCATCTCCATAAATTTCACAACATAAGGCCATCCCTTTAACCTGATGCATCTAATGCTCTTGAGTCATTGCCATCTTAGCCACCTGGTTGGTAAGTTTAGAAATTTCTGCTCGCACTTGAGGAGTTCCCTTAAGTTCCCAGACTCCGCATATGCAGAAGCGCTTCCGCACCCAAATGTCCGCTTCTGCAGAAACACATGACTACCACATCCTCCCTCATTCTCCGCTTCTGCGACCGTCTTCCCGCAAAAGCGACTACGGTCCTTTAGACCACCTATTTGACCCTGCAACCCAACAACCCCCAGCTGACCCTATCACTTCTCACATATGCCTTAACCGAGCCACATTTGCGACCAATCCCATTGCAAGTGCGATCACACTAGAGGGCCCCCGACTTCAGCTATGCTTAAAGTCTCATTTGTATTCATTAACCATCAAAAATCCACTCGAGTTCCCCCCAAGACCTCAACCAAACATACCAAAATGTAGTAAAACATGATACAAACAGTCGAGACTTCAAATAACATCAGACAACATCAAAAACATGAATCGCGCCTCAATTCAAGCCTAACATAAACTAAGAAATTCCAACTTCTACAATTGATGCCGAAACCTATAAAATCACGTCCTATTGACCTCAAAATTTTCACACCAATCATAAATGACACAATCGACCTACTCCAACTCCCAGAACCAATATATATGTCAATCAATGTTGTACTTTTCGAGATTTGAAATGTATTCTTGTAGCAATAACTTGGACATTATTGGTTTGAAACGGCAAACTTCAAAGATAGCTATTTATTTAGTTATAATTAAGAAATTGTTGCAAATAAAAAATTATTTAAAATAGCTAAATTTCGACCTTATATGTGTGAAACTCCATCATTAGATCAAATCCCGAACTTTGTCACGGAGATTCATCTTTTGAAGCTTGAAATGCATGATATTATCATGAATTTTCACGTGTTTAAGTGTGAATTTTCTGACACAATAATGATATTTTCCTATTAAAAGTGATTACGTTTTAACGAATTTTCAAACACTAAAAAGTGGTTAGCTTGTACAATTTTTACTTTGAAACTCCTTTAGGTCAAGTGCTTCACTTACTTATGCAGATTTGGCTCCAGAATTTGGGCCAAAGACAAGTTTTACATATTTTTAAAGGCTTTTTCCAGGACTCTGGAGATTGCCTTGGGGCCTCTCGTTTGGATGTGTAAATGGGATAATTTTGATTAATATGAGTAGTACTAAATCGAAACCCAATTATTTTATATCAATTGGCTGAAAAAATCTTTCAAGTTACAATATGTTGAGCAAAAGAAGTTTACCTAACTTTTCTTTTAGAGAGAGGAGCCTCGCGTTCGCAAAGAGTATTTTGGGCTTGGAATATTTTGTACTTTGTGTTCACGAAGAAGAGGACGCGAACACGAACGTGAAGGTGTGGTCTGTGTGTGCATCAGGAACGCGGGAGTGGTGTCACGTTTGCGATGAGGAGTGAGGCAGTTGGGGACCCCAGGTCCTTGGTCTACGCATTCTCGAGGTGAGGAGCACGTCCGTGAAGGGTTGAGCTGGTAAAGCATCGCGTTCATGAAGCACGTGTCGCTTTCACGAAAAGTAAAGTGGAGAGGCAGTCTGAGTTGGTCTACACGAACGCGAGAGGACGGTCGCGTTTGCGAAGAAGAAAATCTGGGCAGACAGTGTTAAGTCCAAAAATGAGGGTTGTGAGTTCATATCACAAAATCTAATTGGGAGCTCAGTAGGAGGCGAAATTTTGAGTTATTTTTAGAGGAAGATATTGGGTAATAATTCTTAACTCCTTTATGGTTACATCACACTAATCTATACTTGATTTAATCAATTAATTTCAGATTTGGGGTATAAATTGGGGAAAATTTGATAAAAGTTCTTAGACCAAGTTTTGGGGTTCTAATCATGATTTTAGTATTGGATTTCAGTAAATTGGGTATGGTTATACTCGTGAGTGAATGGGCTTTCGGGTTTTGTGACATTTGTCGAATTTCGAGATGTGGGCTTGGGGGCCGGGTTGAACCTATTTCGGATTTTTGGCTGTAATTTGGTATTTCAGTTGTAGAATTGATTCCTTTGGCCTATATTGATCGTATTGAATTGCTTGTGGCTAGGTTTGGGGAATTTAGAGGCTGAATCGAGAAAAAAGGGTATTGTGGAGTAGGATTTCTACGATGTTGAGGTAAGTAACAGTTTGAAATCTGGTCTTGAGGGTATGAAACCCGAAATTTGGTATAATGTGACTGTTTGGAGGTGACACTCATGCTATGTGATGGGCATATGTGTGTACACCGTGAGGGATTGTTACTTGGTCCGTCCCGTGAGACTCAAGTCTAATAGCCTTTTTGTGATTATATGTATTACTTGTCTGTTGGCAATTTGACTGCCTTTTATGTTAGAAATCATGCTTAGGCCATTTATCTGCTTATTGTTGTTATACTCAGCCATAGTGATTCTTGTATATGTTACCTCAGTCTCTGTTATTTTATCCCTAATGATACACTATAGCATTCTGTTTTGGGATGTTGTTCCCTTCTTTACTGAGTGTTGTGAGACTAGAAAAGTCCATGACTGAGTGAGACCGAGGGCCTGTTTGTGAGGTATTGTAGCTTAGCACGTAACTTGTTCGTGTGACACGTGAGTTGTCCCTGCATATCCTGATATGATATGATAGCACGTGAGTTGTCCGTGTTGATCCTTGATATGATATTATAACACGTGAGTTGTCCATGCAGATTATAGCACTTAGGCTATAGGAGCCCCTCCGGAGTCTGAACACCCTAGTAAGCGCGGGTACATATTGAGCGTGTGCATTGTGGGCTGAGACCCGAGTGTTGAGTTATTATGAGCTCGAGAGTAAATACCCTGTGAGGTTGCATCTGTCCCCTTTGTTGCTGCATTTTAGCTGATATTTGGTTTTACTTAAACTTGGTAAATATGAAACTGATTTGACTCATGTTACTGGCATTTCTCACTGCTTATCAGTTCCTTATTTATTTATGTTACTTGGTGAGACGGTTGTACTCATACTACACCCTGCACTTCGTGTGCAAATTTAGGTGTGTTTGAGCACAGAGACCGTTGATTTTTATTAAAAATTCCTAATACAGAAAGTCTTAAATAACTTTTATGTTTGATTTCTGAAATATTTCGGGTAAGTCAGCTTTCCTAGTACCGTCGATAAGCGCCATCACGACATGTTACGTTTTGGATCGTGACATATGTATTGTATTGTATCGCCATTTTGTTACCAAAACTGGACATGAGAGAGTGTCCAGTTATTAACGTTGTCCAGCAAACTTGGGGGATCGCATTTGCACTCCATTTTGAGTTAGGAATGTAGTAGTATACAACCCCTAGTCAACATTCTTGACTCTTCTTTTCCATGCTTGTACTCAGCCATGACTCCCCTTCAACGGAATGAGTACCTAGTACTAATACCACCAATTGAAGGATTATCAATGGGAAAGGCATGGCCACAATAACGTATCCTTCAAAAAAGAACACATCATTAGTAAAAAATACAACCACGTTCTCCTTCCAAATAAATTGAACATGATGGTAGAAAGTACTGCCCAGTTCTTCCATCTCCGACTGGCTCCATCTCCCTCCCCTTCTTACTCTTGGCTACACATATGCTTTAATAGGGGAATTGTAGGTTATTAACATTCACAATCTTTCTTCCATGTACATCTAACTCCATGAAAGCATGGCATTCAATTTGGCCATTTTCAAGAGCATAACTGCCAAGATGATCCGCAAGTTTATTCCCCTCTCTATGTATATATGAGTCACCCTAACAATAGACCTTTCCAGAAGCATCATAATTTTATCAACATACTCTACTAAGACCCATGGTGGTTTCCATATTCCCCTACTACATTGTTAAAGGTCATTGAATTCTTTTGAAGCCAAATGTAGTTTAGGTTATGTTGAGAACAATACCTTAAAGCCTCCAACATTGCCATAGCCTCAACCACAAAACTTGTAGTCTTCTGAATCTCTTTCCTACAAGCATATATAACATCTCCATGTAATTCCCTTATATAAAAACCAATTGAACTCTTGCCTGGATTCCCCCTAAATACTCCATCAATATTAATTATAATCCAGCCATCCCTAGGGAATTCCCAAAGTACTTTACAAACCTTCAACTTTGGAGTGTAGTTCTATAACATTCTTAGCAAGTCAGACCATCTATGAGGCACTCTTTGAATCCCAGGTTTCCTATCCTTAACCAAGGATTGAAGAGTAGATGAAATCTAGAAAATTACCTTACTAATCGACACCATATCCCCATGCATACAACTGTTTCTCTTTTTCCATAATTCGTATAATATAATTCAAGGCAACACTTGAAAGATTGGCTTAAGCCTTGGGATAGTCTGTATTGTCCAACATTTCACCACTGCTTGGTGCTATTTCAGACCTTCAAGTGGCAATTCTGCAAAAGAAAAGATGTAAGAACATCCCCTTGATGTTGTAGTAGATTTGAAAAAGACATAAGCCAGTGATTCCTCCTCCAGATTTGCAAAACAACAACATCTCGGAGGCATGAAATTACTCCATCTTCCAATTGTATCATCCAGTGGAAATTTGCCTTTCCAAACTCTCCACATGAAGAAAGAGATTTTAGAAGGCAAACATTTGATCCATATATTATTGTAGGCAATATTAGGATCCCTCTTCTTTCTAAGATCCCCTTTAGTTTCCAACATCCACATTTTTTTATCAAGTTCCTTTAGTGTAACTGGAGGCTTGATGTTTTCCATAATATGCAACACTATTTCTTCGAGCATAATATCCCTTGGGATTTCTTCATCCCATGCTCCATTTTCCAATACATCACATAGATTATGTATTGTTTCATCAAGAAAGAAATCTGGCGGAGTTATAAAGTACAAAGCTCCTAAACTCGTCCAACTATCAAACCAAAAACAATATGAACCCATTCTTGGAGGAATATGATTTTGTGCTCATTTTCATCCCTACATTGAAGCAGCTTTCTCCAAGCACATGAGCCAGCTCTGCATGGAAATATGATTGCATTCATTTTTTGCAATATATTTTATCACATAAAAGGAGCTCCACAAGGTAGGCTTAGTACGAAATTTCCACCAACACTTACAAAAAAGAGCTTTGGAGACATCATATAGAGACCTAAAGCCCACACCTCCTTCATTCACTTGAAAGCTCAAGTTACTCCAAGAAGACCAATGTCTTTTCTTCCCACCTATAGAATTACTCCAAAAACATTACGCAAACATCTTATGCATCTTTTCAATAACATGGTTGGGTGGGTTCACAACCGAAAGAAAATGGATGGGCATGTTTTAAAGAACATGAGATATGACGACTGCCCAACCTACAATGAATAAAAGCTTGCCCTTCAAATATTGCAATTTATCAAGGATTTTGTTGACCAATACTTGATAGTAATCCATTTTTCTCCTAGCATAGAAAATAGGGCATCCTAGATGTGTATATGGAAACTCTTTCCTTTCACTCCCCGTTATTCTTTGTACCTTATTCACTACCTCCAAACTCGTGGAATGATGCATAGAAATTACTAAAATAGCCTTGTTAATAAGTTCTCCAGATATACCTTCATAGGCCGTCAAACCTCCCAAAATAAGCTGCAAGGATGTAGCATCAGATGATGAAGAAACGATTGTGTCATCAGCGTATGCCAAGTGATTGATCTTTGGGCTCCATTTAGGCAATCCAAATCCCAAAAAATATAGGTTCTAGTGTAATGCATTAAGCCCTCTGGGCAAAGTCACAGCTACCAGAATAAATAATGTAGGATACAAAAGATCTCCCTACTTAAATCCTCTCGAAGATTTGAAAAAGACATAAGGTTTCCCATTCAATAACACATAATACGAATTGTTGGAAACAATGCCATACACCAGAAGCATGAATCTCTCCCCAAATCCCATATTTCTTGAGACTTTGGTCACGTATAGCCATGATAATTTATTATACACCTTTGTCATATCCAGTTTAATTACAACATTTGGCCCAGCTTTAGTCCTCATCCTTATGTCAGTGATAATTTCTTGAGTAAGCAGTACATTCTCAACAATGCTCCTTCCTCTTAAAACTCCTGCTTGCTCTCACAAATCAAATTAGGGAAAAGATCAACTAACCTTTCATGGATGACATGTTGAGCATACTTTGTTGATGAAGTTTCTTAGGCTAATTGGTCTCATGTCCTAATATGTTAACATTTTCTTCTTCTTTTGCAAAATAACCAAATTTGTATGCGTAATAAATTTGGAGAGTTCATGTCCAGTGAAGAATGCATTAACCATATCAACAATGTCATCACATATGATTTCCTGACATGCTTGATAGAAGCAACCATGAAATCCATCCGGGCCTTTTGCGCTGTCTCTATTAAATCCAAAGACTGCCTTATTCACCTCCTCCTTAGATGCTTGTTTCACCAGCTCCTCATTCTGCCTCATATCAACCATAGAAGGAACATTATCAAGTATGCCAAAAGCATTAGGCATCCTATTTTCTGTGAATAGCGACTGGAAAAAGTTAACTGCCTCATCTGCCATTTCATCCATACTTTCTAGCCATTGTCCAGTATTGTTTTGAATCCTTTGAAGCTTTAATCTCTTCCTTCTTCCATTCACTTGAGCATGATAAAATTTTGTATTCTTATCCCCATTTTGACGCCATGATAACCCATATTTTTTATTCTAAATTTCCTCCTCTAAATAAAGGTATCTAATATATTCAGCTTGCACTTTTAGAAACCTTTCTCTATTGGGAGGGGTAAGTTGTAGCTCAAACTGTGTATCATGTACTATAACATGCTCTTTAAGGCTCGGTATTTTCTGAAATTTTTTATTGTAAGTCGCCTTACTCCACAATGATAAAGCTTTCTTCAATTTCTTAAGTTTATAATCGAATACCACAAAAGGATTACCGGAAAAGTCAGGGTGCCAGTTTTCTTTGACAACATCTAGGAATCTTTCATGCTCAATCCAGAATTTCAAAAATTTGAAAGATTTCTTGATTAGGGCAGCATTACTATCACATGAAAGGATAAAAGGATAATGGTCAGAACCTACCTTTGATAGATGGGTGATCTCTACTACAGGAAACATCTGCTAAAACTCCATATTAGCAAAACAAAGATCCTACCTCTTGAAAATACAATCGTCATCAGTTCTCCTATTCAACCATGTGTATATACTCCCTTTGAAACCTTTTTTTTTTTTGGTAAATCCACTAGGCTAGGAGCCTAGGGCTAGTTTTATTAATAATAAAAAGCAAAAAGAACCACATAGGAGTATTACAAATAAGGGGGACAATAGCACCAATAGTGTCGCCTCTATGCCTTGGCTATATAATCACTCCTCTACACCTCACCATGCCTTATATGGAAGCCTCGTGTAGAGGATCATGGTGTAGCTTCCGGCAAAGTCTCACGAGGGCATATAATCTCATAGCCGCTTGGGTATTTTCCACAAGGCATATGGCCTGGGCATACACTATTGGGTTAAACCTTACCTTACTAATCCTATCGAGGCATAAAATAGCCTCACCTACTAACATGCGTGTAAAAAGAAAGAACTAGCTAGAACTAGGTACTGTATGATCATCACAGAGTTTATAACATACTCTGTGATGACATTACATAAAATTATGCTAATGTGATGGTAGAATAAACATATGTAGAAATAACAATGATGCTAAGTCTTCTCTAAACATGTGTAGTCTTCAACTTGTATTCGTTTGTCTTCCTCCTCAACCTTCTTCAAAATATCTTCAAACTTCATGATTTATTTTTTGAACGATTGGACTTTGTTGACGTAGTTGGAAAAACCTGCTTTTGTTTGGCAACTCTCATTGGGAGTCGCCTTACATTTGCATTTTCACGCATCCTACCATCGCAACTTTTTTTCTCTTTTATGTGTCTTTTTTCTTTTGTCGCTATGCATAGGTGATAGATCCCCTTTTCTTGCTGCCTCTACCTGGCATTGATTTAAATTGTCTTCTTCCTCGCCCTCTTCATATGTATCTCTGCCCACAATCATTGGTTTTGTCAAGTCTTGAGGAAGTTCTTGAGTTACCAAAGCATTTCCATCATGTTTACTAACCAACGCTACCTTGTTTCGTTGTTGTGTTATACCTCGCACTTTGTCCCTACTTTTACTCACTCGACTAGAGCTTAAAGTAATAATATTTGTAGATTTAACATTTGTTGGACTTACCAGTGCATCCAAGAGTTGCCTCTCCTCTAGTGAAATATTTGGAGTGATTGTCACAATTTGCTGCTGCCCAGTTTTTGCTGTTACTGTTGCTGCTCGACCATCATTTACACTTTCTGTATTTTTTGTACTTAATTGCTGCTGCACTGCCTCCATATGTGGACTGGTTGGATCACTTAGCTGATGCCCAGCTCTTAACGTTATTTTCTTTCCTTCACCAGTGAGAATAGCATCTGGACCAAGCTGATTTGTAGAAGTTGCTGCAGTTTGATTCAATCTTCCTGTAGGTGAGTTTCTAGGGATAAATACTGGCGCATGGATGTTTAAATTGCTCTTGGGACTCACTGCTATTGCCCCAGCCTTTTTTGTCATTGCTGGAGCTTCAAGATCTTCACCTGCACTGTCCACAGCAGTCTCATGATCAGCTTCTTCAAACGAGTACCCATCAAAACCATCTCCCCAGTCCTCATCATCATCTTCTTCACGTTGTTCAGCCCAAAGCTTAGATTTAATAGCCATCCCTCTCACGTTAGTTTGGATAACATCGTTGTTATTCCCAGTAGAGAGCATAAGTTTCCCAGATTCAACTTCAAATTCACCACAATACTCGATTGACTGCGAAGGGACCTCAAATACGGATGTGTTCAAAGCGACCAAAGGTTGTTTAACCATAGCATTCTTCACCATAATTTCTCTCTGGGCATCTTTGATGATTTTTTCAATGTGAGGATTGGAGAAATGTAACAGAGGTGCATTGGAACTATGAGCTTGGATGCCCGTTAGTTCAGTTCCCAATTTGTTCTTAGAGTCACTTCGTCGGACAACCAATTTCTGTGCTAAATCAACACTGCCTTGGTCTCCTTTTTCACTAATGGTCATTGGGACTAATTGTTTGGAGATTACATTATCTCCAAAACATGTTGTATCATCTTTAGGATCCTCAGCAACAACAATAACATCAAAGTTATTTTGACTGGTCACAAAATTAGAAGCATTTGGTCGAACAATTTCTAAATTTCGACTGTGTGACACCACCTGTTTCGAGGGTGATTTTCTTGCTGAAACCACGTTCCAAACCCCCTCTTTTGTATTTGTATTATTTCCTTTACCTTCACCAACTGATTTACCACTGTTAACTTTCATATCTAGTGTATGGTCCTTAGCAACCAGTTGAGCCAGAATCCCATGTTCACTGTCAGCTTGAGCAGTTGACAGTTTAGACTCTACATTGACAATCTTTGTACCTGTAGAGACTCTTCTATCATCGGATGCACTACTATCATTAACCTTCCCAATTTGCAAAGCTGCACCAGCTCGATCAACAGTCTCCATTAAACCTTCATCAGATGAACGAACAATTGTATCCTTACTAGAATGCAAATTGTCATAAGCATGCACAATTGGATTTACTACATTAAGAATAGTCGCTAACGCAATTTTAGCAGGAACATCTCTTGTAGATTTAGGTGGACCTTTATCAACCTTTGAAACATCACCTACAGTGATATCATCATCTACACGATCCATCACTTTCTCATTGTTCACCTTATCCATTTGTTTTCCTCCTTCTATTTGTGAAACCTGCTGTCCAGTCATATGTTCTTTAGCTACTTCAATTTCAAGTTGTCTTCCTCTTTTTGCATTAAGAAAATCCCTAGCATCACCTTCTAGTTTCTCTAAACTGTCTAGATCCTCACCTTCATTCACTGGAACTTCCTCCTCATTATTGTTTGCTATCTTCCATCGACATGATCTTTCATCATGTCCTTGATGCTTGCAACATGTACAATATTTTGGTAGGTTGTCATATACTATCACTTGATAATATTCTACTGTTTTCCCAGAGTTTTTATCCAATATATGAATCCTAACTTTCTTAGGATGCTTGTCCAGTAGGTCTAGTAAAAGGTTAATCCTTGTCGTACTTGGCCTTGTTCGATCTTGAGTCGCTTTGTCAACTGCAAGAGACTTTCCTACTGCTGAAGCTATAGACAATAACGATTTTTTGCAAAAAAATCGCTGGCAGATCAGGTAATGAAATCCAAACGACTGCCTTCGAAGTTTCTTCACGTGGATTAAAACCTATCGTCCATGGAAAGGTTCTAAAAACAAATTCCTCACCCTTTGCCTTAACAAAACCAGTAGTCTTTGATAAGAACTGAACAAAGTCATCAAATAAATCAAATCTTACCAAGATGTGTCTATATTCAAGCTGTCCAACATTACAGACTCCTTTGACATCGAACTGTTTTGGTATGGACTGTCGAAGCTCCTGAATATCTGGTTTTCCATAGGAAAACTTGAGTATTACAGCTTGATGTAATCCTTCTTCAATGGTGAAAGCATTAACATCTTCCATGGTAAATTCCAACGCTGGTTCTCCATGAACAATATATTGATAGGAAACAAATCGATTTTCGACGAGATTGCGGCAGATTTATTTGAAATAACCTGGGCAGCGTAGGATTGTTTTGTATTCATATTAGGAACTGTTTCTATGGGGTTTTGAGTTTTTACTCCCACATCCAAAGGCTGGGGAGAGGACGCAGCAGCCATGGCTGCCCTACACGAAGAGAGAGAGAGAGAAAGTAGAGAGAGGAGAGAGCGTTTGTATTGGATTTTACGTTGGGAACACTTTGAACTACGTCCCCTTTGAAACCTAAATCTAATAGGTTACAAGTATTTATGACATGCCTAAATTCTTTAACTTCATTCATCAATACAGCTAGGCCCCCAAACTTCTCTTTTTCATCAACAATTACATTGAAATCCCCCGCCACAAGCCAAGGAATATTCATATCACTTCCTAATGCATGCATCGTAGCCCATAAATATCCTCTCAATTACATCGCATTTGGCATAGACAAAGGTGCCTATAAAATCCTTTTGTGAAATAGGATTAAAAAGTTTAAGTGTTAGTTGTTTCTCCATATTAAATAGCACATCTATCTCATAGTTCTCATCCACAATGACCCAAATTTTATTGGAAAACATTTACAAGTGCATGCTGCATACAAAGCTTCCTCAAATATTTCTCCAATTTGTAAGCATTATGCTTAGGCTCGATCAACCCAATGAATTGAAATTCATACTATCTATGCATTGTGATAAGCCTCTCAACTACGTTTTTTTGTATTTAATGACCTTACATTCTATATAATAGCATTCATAACTAATTACTGGATTTAGTAAGGGTCCTTCGCATTTGAACTCCAGTGCCAAGAACACTGGAAATTTATTTTGGTTGCTTCTTCCTTCCTTCCTCTTCCCACAGATTTCACCCTGTCTATGTGCCTTGGAGATAAATAAACTTCTCTAACCACATTCATAAAATTCTGAATAGCAGACTCTTCATCCAAGTCTTTACCTCTTTTTTCTTCTTGATTCTCTTCTTCCATAAAAAGACGTTGTTGCACCATGTTAGTTTGCAATGGCTTGGGGATTATGAGATTATTCAAGTTCTCCTGGGCAGTCTTTAAAGGCTGAATTTTGAGATATTGTGTCATGCCCCAAACCTGGGGAGGCGTGGCTGGCACCCGGTGCCGTGCTTGTCGGAGCGAACCACTTTGTAACTCTTTTTTTTTGTAACTATCATGGGCCAACATGGCCACAACTCGTAATGTACAACTGTAAGTGGGCAAACATTGTATAAATAAACTATCGTTCTTAAAACATGAATACATATGGGTCATCAAAGCCTCTGACATACTGTACAAAATGAACCTCTATATCTATAAAGCCTTTAAGATTATTTGACATCAAATGGGACAGGGTACCGGTCTACCCATAAGTCTTTTAGCAAAACTCTGACACGATGGCTCATAGACTCGATTGTACTCCGAATTAGGTGGAGTCTTATCGATCCTTTGCTGAATGCCAATCTCATCTACAACGAGGGCTCGTACCTTTATCTATACCTGCATGCATGAATGCAGCGTCCCCAATAAAAGGACGTTAGTATGAATAATGTACTGAGTACATAAGGCAGAACTGAAACATAATAGTAAGTCAACATTAATTAAAGACATATATGAATCAACCTAAATCTTTGAAGTGCCACCGTATATGCATACCTATTATACTTATATATATAATACTTCTCTTTGAATCTATTATCCATATCGTATGATGCACCACTGCCTAACTGATCGGTGGTAACTGCCCGACCGGCCGTAACACGATGGTAAATGTATGACTGCATGACCGACCGTAACTCGGTGGTAAATGTATAACTGCCTGACCGGCCGTAACTCAGTGATAAATGTATAAATGCCCGACTGGCCGTAGCGCGGTGGTAAATGTATATGCATGAATTCCCAATCGGTGGTAAATAATTATACTTAACTGCCCAACTAGTGGTAAATAATAATACATAATTGTCCAACCGGTGGTAACTGCCCGACCGGCCGTAGCACGGTGGTAAATGTATGAAGATGCATGTACATGTATCACTATATTATAAACATTACTATATTCATCATATGCCTCAATAGGGACTTAGGAACATACTTAGACATTCTTGAATATTACTTTATAGGAATGAATAACATAAACATAATTAACTTCTGAGAGTAGAACCACTTATGGAATAGCATTATGTTTACGTATCGTTGCTTGGATCATGCCAAAAGAAAGAAGGGATAGTCTTAACATACCTGAGCCGATTCTATTGAGAAAGATTGCACCTTACTTCCCTAGAATCACAAAATCCCGTTGCTATTATGCTGAGAATTTTCATATGAATCTATTGTTGGAGATAATTACGTTACTATGAAGATAAATATATATCTCTCTTTTGTGAATTTTATCCAAATCTCACATGACTTTTGTTGAATCAGAAAGGTATACATGGCGTTTGTTCAAGTACTCACGTTTCCTTCTCCATATTTTTTTGAATTGAGTCTTTTATGGGTTTAGCCAAGATTCTCTCTAAAGTGTCACCTAGCTTTACAAATAGTTAGTCACCTTAGGCTTAATTATAGCTTCCCGCATGCTGCCACATAGCCTCACAAATAGTAAGTCACCTTAGGCTTTATCAAAGCTTCCCACGTTTTTGACTTTCTCCAAAAGTCTTAATTAATTACCCACCAATCCTTAATTGACTAATTAATTCTTCATTAATCAGTAATTACCCAATTATCCACTTAATGAAGAATTATCTCAAATTACTTAAAATACTATTTCACTTTTAACATATTTTATACACCTTACCATCATGGTCATGTGGTACCAATAAAATCAATACATGCACTATTATTTCATTAAAACATCCATGTAAAAATACATATATTTTCTCAAATTCTAATTTTCCTAATCTCATATAAAGAGTAAAAAATTTCCTACGCTTAGTTCTTAAAAAGGTAAAAACACAACCTTCTTTTATGAGAAAATAATTTTTATTTTTACAATCAGGAAAATCTTATTTATAAACTTTCTCATATTATGTGTATAATTTAGTATATTCGAAAATAGTAATAATGGTAACTATTCAAAATCATCCTTATAAAACTTTGACTAAAATACTCCACTTAAAAAAAAATATCACACTAACATAATATCTAACGGTGTCAAGGTTGTAAACTTACAGGGTCTCGTAATAATAATGTCTTAACCCCTCTATAACCTCCTAATAAGCATAATCCCTTCGAACTTATGTGGATTTACTACGACAAATCCTAATGCTAAGGTATGTGATGTAACAAATTATCACAACTGGAAGGTTTTTCCCAACTAACGTTGTAGCATTAGGGTTCTCAATAGTAGGGCTTACTATTTCTAGGGTTTTAGCTCGGCTAGAGTTAGGGTTAGTGCTAGATATTGTTGCATTGATTTTAGCCGTGGATTTTTCTTTGGTTGAACTGGCTTCATGTATTCTTTACTTCTTCATAGTCTCAGTATCCTCTCCAGCATTTGTTACATCCTCCATATCCTTTGTATTACCATTAATTCCTTGCTCGTCTTCATCGTCCATATCAGCTTCCTCGTTAACTATGTCATGATCAGTTGCTTGATCATCATCTTCCACATGCTCCTGCTCATCCTCCTCCTGATATTCACCTTCCTCTTCTTCAGATAATTCGTCAACTTGATCACTCCATAACTTTCCAAATTGAGTATTACTAACATCATGTGTTTGGGAAGGTACTTCTTGACAATATTAGTTCGTAGTCACAAACCTAACTAGGTCATCACATTGTTCCTTCTCTTTGTTAGTTGCATCATTGCCTTCAGTATTCTTCAAAGGAATCTCCAGCCTCACATGAGTACTTGTGGCATTCATACCTCCAAAAGTTCAATCAACCCACTGAGTAGTAGATTCTTTCCCAGTAGTTTTACCTTTCTCTTTGTCATTCCCATCTCCCCAAAGTGTGTTTCCTTAATTTTTTGTCGTATTCCCAAGTGATGTAGGATTAAATGCAGGTGCTGCTGAATTCAGTACTCTCCGAGAATCCTTAGGATTAGGTCTTCAACCACGATCATCTTCCTCTTGTGCCACCGCTGCCAGCTGGTTATTATCCCCATTGTCATCATCATGTTCTTCAAGTACTGCAAATTTATTAGCAGTTTGCAACTGCTGCTCCATTCTTTGTTCGATTGGGGTAATTTCTTTCCCATACATTACGGCGCTCCACCGAGTGAACCCGGTCGAGCAAGCCTACTAAGTCTTTCCCACCCGACTCATTCTTGATCCAAAGGAATACATTAGCATTAGCTAAACAGGGAAATGAGCATATATATACATATAAGTGTTGCTAATTCATTAGGTACCTCATTGTTAGGTTTGAAAGTCCATACACCTTACAACTTAGTGAAACTGAAATCCAAAACATTAAATAATTCATTGACCTTCCCGACAACCATATACAACCCACATTCATGTCTACGAAGCCTCTAAAGATACAGAAGACAGAAATAACCATGCCGGCGACAAGGCCCCGGCTATACCTTAAAATGTGTAAGCATATAAGCAGAATAAGTACATCATCATCCCCTGGAAGAATAGGGGGCTCACCAAGTCACTGAGAACGGGGAGAGGCACCACTAGCTGCGACCGGTACTCTTTGCTGTGGGACTACCTACATCTATTGAAAGATATAGCGCCTCCGGCAAAAGGGACATTAGTACCGTCGAATAGTACTAGCATATATAACTAAACAACATCTCCTTAGGAAAGGAAAGAATTCAATAAAATTTAAAGAAGAAGGAATTTAATCAAGAAATCAATGAGAACATATGCACCACCTCATCAAATAAGGAATCACTCAAGTCATCAAGGGGAATCACTACCACTTTAGTTTGGCCATCATTAGCATTAACATATCATGATTCACACTACCACCATACTCTTATAGGGAGTCTGATCACGACCCGATAGAGTAGGTCGTTTCCCTTGGAGACGTATGTCCACAATACCAATTTCTGTTTCAATTCCAGTTCAGTCCATAGCACAGTACCACCATGTGTGTGGCATGGTGTCCGATCTCGGCCCGATCGGCTAGGCAGTCTTATTCAAGACATTCAAATTTTCCTCAATCATCCCATCTTCATTTCACGCATATATTTGAATTCCGTAAATGCTAGTGGCCACAATGGTTAATTCATGCTTGGAACTTGGCCGCATTTCACAATTTGATTTTTTTCCCACATATTTCACATTATTAAAAATTTCATCCACAAGTCGTTTAGTGCAAAACATCAAGTACACATAAGAACAACATGAATCATGGGCATACAGAGACTAACACGTCCTTTTGAAATTAAACACATTTTCCACAAGTTCAATACAACATTAAATAACAATCATAGCATGACAGGGAGCTTTTGAATACATATTACACATAAAGCTTTACTATATAAGCATGTTACGATATAATCTACTACATCGGCCAAGATTTACAACTTACACCAAATCGTAGGGGGAACCATGGGGTTTCGAGTTTTAATAGGGGGTTTTAGCCATACATGTCTCAATTTAGCTTTTTTAGGCTCTACAATTATTCGGAACTCTTAGCAATCTCAATCTATTCAGCAATATGACAAATTGAACCCAAAATTAGGAGATTGTTCATAATTTTAGTTCACTTGAGCATTTTCTCATATATTATGTGTTCATTAAGGTTTTATCACACCAACCCACTCCCCATTCTTATCCATTTTTAGCTCATATATCCTAGGCCCCCTCACCACCCATGCATGAAAAACAGTTAACCCAAGCCCATGAACTATCTTTCTAGGTACCCAATTTAGAATAAATTTAAAAATTGCTGAGCTAGGCCTAGATTCTTATTTGTGATGTGAGAACCTCCTTGATAATCTTCAAGGACTTGGAAATTATTAATGGATTTGGTGTGAAGATTAACTTCTCCCTCTTAGAACTCTCTCACTCACTATAAAACTATCAGAAAAATAGCTCAACTGAAGTTTAATATGATTTTTTAACGGGATAGGGTCGGGTTTTAAAATAAGAAAATAGGTGCCCCGACACGGTCTGCGGTCGCATATGCGGCCGCATAACGGATATGTGATCGCAAAGTGACCGCAAAAATAGGCCTTCCAGGCTTGAAAATTCGGACCGTGTATGCGACCAGTGTGCGGTCAACATACTTGTTCTGCGGCCGCATAATGCACCACAGAACTCCCTTTGCAGAAACTCAGGGGCGATTATGCGATCTATATACGGTCTGCATAATCGACCGAATAACTGGCCTCAAAATTGGCCAGTCTTCCAATTCACTCTGCGGCCATTATGCGGTCCGCAAAGAGATTATGCGGCTGCATAAGGGGCCGCAGAAACGAATTTAAAACATTTTCCTTTACTCCAAAAAACTTACTATTCGATCCAAAAAGTCCGAACCGGACACATAAATCTAATCCTGACATCACGAAGTACTGAGTTTCTAGGTAGAATTTTCTGGGGCCTTACATAAAGTAGATTCACATAAGACACTTGTCACATAGGTATAGGATCCACACTAGCTTGCGCGAGAGAATTCAAATGGGTGGGGTTATTTAATGAACTAGGTTTAAGGATTTTTGAGTAATCTAGTGGTGGATTAGCATCTGGATTATTGTTTAAACGTTGGGAAATTATTGGTGGAGGCAAACCAACCCACAAAGGAGGTTGGTCACCGACAGTAATTGCCATAAACAGGTTGTTGCCGGAGTTTGCCATAGTGTCGCCCTAATTCTCAGGATAGAGAAGAGAGCGTTTTTACACGTCGTTTGGTTGGTTGGAATAACTTTAATCTTATACGCGACACTATTTTGTTATCGGTTTAGAAAAGTTACCTAAGGGGTAATTTTTTTTAGACAAGGTTATCCTGCGATTATAATCCTTGAATTATAATCCAACGATTAATAATCTCGGGATTATTTAGTGCTATATATTTCTGTAGGTATTATATAAAAATTAAGATAATGTAATGTATAATTGAAAACATGAGTTTGGTTTAAAGCTGGATAAATTTTTGTTTTAATTTTAACCTTGAATGTTCCACCGGCTTAGAAGAATTTGTCACTTCACACGGATTTTGCTATAATGGAGGTAAGTATACAATATTTATTTTCTTCAGTTTGTTCCTGGACATTACTTTTAGAAATGGGAAATG
Source organism: Nicotiana paniculata (assembly GCA_005239505.1). Lineage (NCBI taxonomy): Eukaryota > Viridiplantae > Streptophyta > Magnoliopsida > Solanales > Solanaceae > Nicotiana > Nicotiana paniculata. Next base: position 69,121 of record ML359269.1, read on the forward strand.
GAACAAAGATTACGTCATGAGTAGTGGTTTGGTATTGGCTTTGATTATTCGAACATTATTAGATAAATGGAGAATCCAAGCAGAAGCGAATGGTGCAACCCGAAAGGCTTCTCAGTTCTGCACAAAGATGATAATTGTGCATATTATAACGACACAGAGAATCCTCTCAGCACTAGGTGTGGGTGAGAATTAAGCCTCAGAAAGGTTACCGTGAAAAGGGAAGAAAGATAATCTCGTCCCAGGATAACTAATCCTGACATTAGTTGCCCTACTTAGGAGATGGGATAATTTCATCCTAATTTGTGATATAATTTTATACTAGATTTAATTAATACTTTAAACCAAACATGGAATAATGTTAATCTCAAATTTTATACCACTTTATCCTCCCTTATCCCATAAACCAAACGACCCCTAAGAGTATATAGTCTTGCAAGGTAATCCTTGTTGTCTTGACATTGGATTTGAAGTGCCTCATGTTATGAGTTTGTCATATTTATTAACTTATTTGAATTTATTCTTTTACTTGAAGGAAGGTTATAATATTAACTATAATTATTTTAATTTTACTTAAATGAAAATATTGATCTTTTCCATATTTGAGAGATCCCCTTTCCAGAAGAAAAGGTTGCGACCTCTATATTGAGGATCCATCCTTAATGCACAATATATAATAACATCCACAATATAGTCGTTTATAAAGTTTTATTTGGATTAGAATTTTCTCTCAATATGATCTTATGTTTTCTTTTGATATATAGGCCAAATTAGCCAAACCATATTTTTATTCATAATTTATTATATTTTTCTTTGTGTATGATTTATTGTCGTCCAGGAAACAGGCGGCCGAGTCACTATCTTGACAACTCACCTATCCCTTAAGCAGAATTCTGAATCTTCCAAAGCCTAACCCTAGACCGACAAGGCCAACCTTTGCATAGATTCATCAAATCCCACGCACAATCACCATTTTTCTCCTTTCCCTTAATTGTAATAACTTGCCAACATGCTGAATATCCGCCACCCCATGGGAAGACAATCGTACAAGCTAACTGCATATGGTGGGACTCCCCCACTTAGCCTGAAGCTACTCCTTGCACCACTCTAGACCCCGCCGAAATCCTTTCTCCTTTGATAACACAACCTGGCTCAACCAATCCGTCCAATTCTTCCAAATCCTCTAGTAAGAACTCCCTAAATACTCAAATTCCCTATAATCATTCACACATTCTGCCTCATACCGAATATCCACTAGAACCCCTCACCGAGACCTACCAACCCCGCCATCACTAACCTATTCACAGAAGATAACCCACTTGTGGAGATCACCCGCGAACACCTTCCAACGATGTTGAAATGCACGCTCTCTGCAACTTCAGTACCCCATCCTACGCCATTCTTCATTTACGAACGTTACTAGTCCGTCCGCTCCTCATGGACATCCATTAAAAAATGCGCGACAATATCTTCAAATTCCAATCTATGATGCTGCTCCCCCATTTTGCGACTGCTCGACTTCCGCTTCTTACGCTTGGCCTCCTAGAAATTGAACCACCGCCTAGCCTCACTCCAGAATCATTCTCTGTAGCTCCCAAACCAGCAAATCACCACGACTTCATGATTTCCAGAGATCATCTTTCTCTAGCTGCCTTCATTATCAACACCTATCCGGTACAGAACCACCACACCTCACGGTCTCTGCCAAACGCATTCTTCAATACTTCTTCTCAAAACTCTGACCCCACGCAGCCGAAAACCCATAGCACCGACATACTTAACACATTCCATTCGATCAATGACGACGACTTCACGTCACACTTCACGTCACATGTGCATATCCCGCCTCACTTGAAGACACCAAGTCTTACTACTTTATCAACCCCAACCGGACCTTTCATAATCCAAATGCCTCTCTTCGGCCGGAACTAAAACACCGAAATCTCGAAATCACACTCTGAGAAGGACTCCCTTCAAACCATTCATCATCCCCAAAATATGTGCAAGCATTAAATCATCATATCGACATCACACGATAACAACAGCCACAACCAATTATACATGGAAACATCTCGAATTACATCAGTAGCACCATTTCATTTTCTCAATTTCCTAATTCATAGCAAGCGCTTCGCGACGCATAAGATTGAGTAGGAATAAACATAGGCATAAGACTTGAGGGAATTGAATTGCACGATGAGGAATCAAGAAGGGAAGTACTCCTAACAGCCTTGTAGCCTCTCGAAGATAAGTACAGACATCTCCGTACCGATCCAAAAGACACTACTAGACTTGCTCATGACTCGTGAGACCTAAGGGAACCTAGTTCTCTAGTACCATGTTGTCACGACCCAAAATCCCTAAGGTCGTGATGGCACCGGACACCATTGTGAGGCACGCAAATTATTAATTAATTGAAATAATTTACCTGTTTTAACATTTATGAAGAAGCATTCCATTTCACTTTATTACGTATTAACCAAGTAAAATCTTGTTGATATAAAAACAACAGTTTGAATACTACACTTTAGCAAATATATGCCAACATATCCCAGAACCCGGTGTCACAAGTACATGAGAAATTTCTAAGGATTTATACAAACATCACAAAGCCTGTCTGGAATACAGGTTGGACAAGGGAATATAAACTGAAAGTAAATACAGTACGAGGGATACTCTATAAGCTGCGGATCGCCTCCGGATGATGCAACTCGCCTAAGTCTCTGAATCCTCCATATTGCTATGAAAGTGCCTCTGCAATAAAATGCACAGCAAGTGTAGCATGAGTACAAAAACAACGTGTACTCAGTAAGTCACCCGCCTATCCTCAGATAGGTAGTGACGAGAGGTCGAATTAGACACTCACTAAGGGCCAGCAAACTAATTAACAGTGTAAGATGAACACAATAATCATGTAAAGGTAGTAAAACATCATATATATATAAGGCACTAAAATCCAAGTAAATGCTGGAAATAAACAACCACTTACCTTTTTCTAATTATTTTCCAAAATATATTAAATAAAAAATTTCCTCTTTGTTTTCCCCTAAATACTTTATAACTTCAAAATCATGAAGAAAAACATTTAACAATTTAGCATACGCATACGGGATAAGGATAACCGGCCTGAGCCGTCATAATAATCAACTTGGTGCACTGCCGAAGATCGAACTACTCGTACAAAAGTGAACCTCTCAATAAAGTACTCATGTCTATGCACTGCCGAGGATCGAACCACCCATACCTAAAGTGCAACTCTCAATATAATAATCCTCTCTGTGCACTGCCGAGGATCGAACGGCCCGTACCAAAAGATCATTTTAAATCCGCCATGGAGTACGTCCCGCTCCCATGAGAGTAGGGGAAATAACAGTCCGCTCGCGGAATGTAAATTGCGAAGCGGTCACATGCAGACATGCACAATCAACAATCCACCCCGAATACGTCGGGAACACAAATACTCAAGTAAATGACGGATTTCTCTTTTAAAAACCACAAATAGTATTTAAATTCTTTTTTTCCGAAATTCACTTGCTGAGTTTATAACGTTTAATAACACAACCTTATTCGCAATTACATTTGCCCACGAAGGAAATAAATTCTCTTTTTATATGATTTAGAAAATAAACTCTAATCTTCCTTAGTCATTAAATTACAATTTCGATTATATTAGCTGTCTAATATCACAGACAAGATCACATGTGCAACAGGTAAGGCATGCTAGTAGGTCCTAGGCTACCCGGACATGGCATAATAGTAGCTACGCACGGACTCCCGTCACCTTGTATGTACGTAGACCTCAAAAATAATAGCATATACTTAATTAATTCACCCAGTGGGACAATTACCCCTCACAAAGTTAGAAGGAGACTTACCTCACTACGAAATTCCAATACCGGCTTCCAAGCCCTTTCAGCGACTCCAACGGACGCACAACGCTCCGAAACTACCACATAACGGGAAAGCAATGAAAATTCATCCTAATACTCACAACAAATTCAAATTATATACTTTCCGAACCCCCGCTCAGTGAAATGACCAAAATGCCCTCGGGCCCACGTGCCCGGAATCAAAAACTTCTCGAAGATATATTCTACCCATATCCTTAATAATTCAAATATATAATTTAATCAAATATTCATGCTCAATTCGTGGTTAAAAATCAAAATTTCCATTTTGTAGGTTTCTTCAATAATTTCCCAAATTCTTACAAAATTCAGTGTCTAATCAATGCATATAATCTTCTATTTAACTTAGAAGCAGGAAGGAGTTACTTACCTTGACATTTCATGAAAGAGTCCTTTCTTTGAAGCCTCCCAAAATCGCCTAAGACCAAGAATAAATGAAAAAAATGAACCAAAAAATCCTTGTTTTAAAACATTTTGCCCAGGACAATTTCCGCACCTACGGTCCCTTTATCGCACATGTGCGCCCAAATCTCCCGCACATGCTGTCTCCTTGGGTCCAGCCCAAAATCGCACATGCGGCCAAAACCTTGCAGGAGCGGATCACACCAGATGACAACAACCTTCAACGTTCTTCAACTTCAAGTATTGATCCGTTAACCACCCGAAATCCACCCGAGGCCCCTGGGACCCCGTCCAATCATACCAACCTGTTCTAAAATGTAATGCGGACTTGCTCGAGGCCTCAAATCACATCAAACAACATCGAAACCACGAATCGCAGTCAAATCCCAACTTTATAAACTTAGAAATTTCCAACTTCTACATCTGATGCCGAAACCTATAAAATCACATCCGATTAACCTCAAAATTTCTGCACAACTCGTATTGAACATTACAGACATGTTCCAACTTCCAAAATAGCATTCCAACCTCGGTACCAAAACTTCCACTTCCGGTCAAATTTCTCAAAAACCTTCAAATTTCTATCTTCAGCCAAATGACTTGAAAATGACCTACGGACATCCAAATTCACTTCCGATCGCGCTCCCAACTCCAGAATCACCACACAAAGCTATTCCCAGACTCGGAATCCCAAATGGACATCAATAACCCAGAAATTCACTTCAAGATCAAATTCATGAAATCCTTCTAAAATGCTAACTTCCACAATACGCACCAAAACGCTCTTGGGTTATCCAAACCCCGATCCGGACATACGCCCAAGTCCGAAATCATTATCCAAACCTGCTGGAACCTTCAAATCCTGATTCGTCGATTACTCAAAATTCACATCTTAGTTGATTCTTACAACTTAAGGCTTCTGAAATGAGAGTTTTCTTTCCAAACCAACTCTACACTTCCCAAAATTTAATTTTCGACCACACCTACAAGTCATAATACCTGAAACGAAACTGCTCACAGTCTCAAACCGCTTCACGACGAGCTAGAGCTGAAAACGACCGGTCGGATCGTTACAGTTACATGTGTTATTATTGTCAACCTGCAGTTTGGCATTTGAAATTGCGTTTATAAATTAAGAGCATAAATTTAAGATTATGAAATCGAGATAGTTGATCTTGATGATGGTTGTTTATATCCAAGCTAGTTTAGCATTGAATACCTCCTATTAAAGGCTAAACTATAGCTTATGACGACAAAGTCTCATGTGTTGGTCTAAGATTTTCTAAATTGCATATAGCAGCACTTATATGCATCACGCCAATAATATATGATAAGTCCCCCCCTCACAATTGGTTTAGGATCATGAACCAAATATTTTTACTACTATATTTTGATATGTGGTATATAATTAATTTCTCTATCACAATGCACAAAAATATGTTTCCCAAAGAATATTGAGGATATATGTTACTTTTTCTAACTTTTGGGTGATGGAATAAATAGCTGAAAAATATGCTCTATGAATCGAATTATCATTAGTATGATCCTCACTTAGAAGATAATTCAAGTCAAATGTCAGAAGTATTTGCTGATCCATAATTAAATATCATATTTCAGCTGCGAATGCTCCTATTAAAATTAAAGTCCCTGAAGGATGGAGTTTACTATACGCATGAAGTGTGGTAGGACAATCGGTTCAAAAGGTAACAATCCTTGAAAAGGAGAGGAGCAAAATGATCATAATAAGGAGGAAATGAGCTTTAGAAGATCCCACGACATAACATTTCATGAAACTCCAGAAGAAGTTCATGTACCTGAAATAAGGAAAGTGATGAGATCTCAACAAGTTATGTCGTTTAGGAACTGATATCAAATGATCGTCGACGATACCTTTGATACAATGTAGTGCATAATATTTTACAAGATCGTGAGGATCATACTTGTAGTCCAGACACCTGAAAATGTCATGCCATTTAAATGTAAGTCATAACTTATATGACTCATTTGATTAATTCTATATGAAGATCCCTGAAGGATTTAAAATGCCTGAAGCATATATTTCAAAGTCTCGAGAAATGTATTCAATCATACTGCAAACGTTTTTGTACGATTTAAATCATTCTGGGCGCATGTGATATAATCGCCTCAGTGAATATTTGCTGAAATAAGGTTACATAAATTATGTTATTTGTCTACGTATTTTTTATATGAAAATATCATCAGAATTTGTTATACTTGCTGTTTATTTTGATGACATAAATCTTGTTGGAACTCTAGAAGAGCTCTAAAAGGCAATTGAATACCCTGAGAAATAATTTGAGATGAAAGATATTGGAAAGACAAAACTTTGCATTGGTCTGCAAATTGAATATTTAGCAGACGAGATCTTTATCCATCAATTTGCCTATACAGAAAGGGTTCTTAAAACGCTTTTACATGTACAAAGTGCACCCATTAAGTACACCAATGGTTGTTCGATCACTTGAAGTAAATAAAGATTTGTTCTGACCTTCAGAAGAGGATGAGGAACTCCTTGGTTCCGAAGTACCCTATCTCAGTGCAATTAGTGCACTAATGTATCTTGCTAATTCTACAAGGCCTGACACAGCATTTTCTGCTAATTTGCTAGCAAGATATGGCTCTTGTCCTACAGAGTCTTTATCAGGGGGAGTAAAGTATGTAATGTACTCTTTTTTTCTTGCTCAGGTTTTTTCCCATTGGGCTTTTCCTGCTAAGGTTTTTACTGAGGAAGCTTTCAATGAATATTATTAGTGTGATTTTTTTCTTTGACTATGATTTTACCCACAGAGTTTTTTCCTAGTAAGGTTTTAACGAGGCACATAATAATGAATATCCAAGGGGGAGTATTACGAAAATATTATTGTGGATGTCCATTTATTACTCTATTATATATAATCTCCCTGAGGAAGATTATCCATCAATGAAATGACTTGCAACAACTTCTTGGTTTAATGAGATTAGTTTAAATCAATCGAAAATAGTGGTGGATAATATTCTCTACAAATTCAACTTTTAAAAAAATGGTATACAAGATTGGAATGCGGAGACTCAAATATTTGAAACAAGGTTTTCATCAGGGGAGTAAAATACGCGATGCACTCTTTTTTCCTTACTAAGGTTTTTCCCCACAGGGTTTTCCTTGTAATGTTTTTAATGAGCCACCTAGTAATGCGTATTACTAAATATGTGTACTCTTTTTCCATCACTGGGATTTTTTCCACGGATTTTTCGTAGTAAGGTTTTAATGAGTCACATTATCTTTTAATGAACATCCAAGAGGGAGTGTTATAAATATATATTATATTATGGATGTTCATAAGCTTCCTGAAGAAGGTTCTTCATATGGGACTCCGCCGTAAATATGTTTATCTATTTGGTACTCTATTGGAAATAAGCTTCTTGAAAAAGCTTATCATTTCGGTACTCCGTTATAGAAAAATATTATCCCCAGTAGAATATTATTTATATATGGTGTAGTAGCACCTTAAATGCAACTTACAAGCAGCTTACACAACAGCTTGTAAAACAATTTAGAAGTAGCTTACACAACAGCTTGTAGTAGCAGCTTACACATCAACTTTTTTTCTTCTATAAATAGAGGAGATTTTATTTCATTATGTACATCAGTTTAAAAATTGAATAAGACATCAACCTCTCTCTTTATACTTGTCTTTGATTTCTTTATTATAAAATCGCTATTTTATAACACGACACACTTTCAATCATATTTAACATACACGATTCTTCATCTTTATCTATTTTTAACCCACGTTTTTGGGTTCCAAGTTTAACCTCATACGTACTTGTAATGCACGTGCTCTACTTTAAACTGTACTCACATTTAATGCATGGCTCCACTATTTATAACTCATGCTCGCTTCTAACGAACGATGCGCCAATTTTTGTCCCATACATATTTTTAACTATTCCAAACAACACTGATGAAGAATATATGAAGAAGACGGATCAAGCACTATCAAAAAAATTCAGGCCAAAGGGAGAACTGTTAAAATTTTGTCCAAATTTTTTTATTATATTTGGATTTTTTTTTACTTGAAGGAGGGGTAATATACAACCCTAATTCTTTTACTTTTCCTTATAAAAAATATAGATCTTTTCTATATTGACAAATCGTTTCTTAGAAGAAAAGATTGTAACGTATAAATTAAGGATACCTCCTTTATATACAATATACAATAGCATCCACAATATACTCGTTTATATAATTTTATTTAGGGGAGAATGTTCTTTCAATAGGATAATTATTATTTTTTAAGTAAGCCAACTGATCGAACTATATTTTTATGCATAGTTTAGTATATTTTTCGTTGTATCTGATTTATTATCGTCCAACATTTTCAACCTATTAGCTTTCGCATGAAGCCCTACTATTTTGATCCCAATAAAATGCTAATTAGACCTTTCTGATTTTCAGAACGGAAAAAAGTAATGAAAAGGAAAAAATCTTCATTCATGGCAGGCCTTTTTTCTTCTTTCCTCATGATTAGCACGAAAAGAAAAAAATAAATTTCTACTAAATAGCAGTGGTCAAGAAATTTTTTATTCATTTTATTACTATAATAGTGATTAGTTGAAAGTGAACAAGTTGACCTAGTCATCCATTTGAAGGGATAAGCATTGTTAGGTGGAAGAAAATGTATACATCGCAATATAGCAGCGCCCACTTTATTTGGTAAGTAGGGAATAATTGATAAAAGAAGGATATATAAAGGTATCTTAATTCTTCAAGTGGCACAAATTTGATCTTATCTGGTAGATTGATGAGATTGAGCTAGATGCATATATATATATATATATATATTCATGGGGCCATCTCCTGGATTCTCGGTTTTTGTGTTATTTCCTATATATCAACTTGCTTATTTGACCCCAAACCAAATAGAATCTAAAGACAGTTTGCTTTCCTACCATGGCAACAAACAATTATTAATAAAATCTCACACCTTCGTCACTTCCAAATTTCTAGCTTGTGTCCTATTCAAATAGATAATATTATTTTCCATCATGTCGATGATGATGATCATCATTTGTCATGCTTGAAAATTTTCTTTTCTTGTCTTTATAATCTGCTGTTCAGAACTCATTTTCCCGACTTATTCAAATTCGCGTTTGTTTTGTCTACCAATAAAGAAAAAAACCTCTCTGCCAAGAGGTAATGCTATTCTGGAGGTTTAAAACTTCTAATTAAAAATAGAGATATCTGAAATCTATGATCCCACCATACCCTTTGAATGCAAAATTCTATTTTTTCCGGTCCACAATAAGTAGTCAATTTTCCTTGGACACACCTAAAGAAATACAAAATTCTAAATGAAAATAGTCAGTGTGACTAAACTACCCTTAATTAAAAACCCTGACATACCAAAGTACGATGGGACTTCAAACCCTCAGGAGAACATTACAACTTATACGTTGACAGTGAAAGAAAACGACTTGGCCCAACATGAGATTGAGTAGTTTATGGTGGAGTAATTCGGAGAAACCCTCAGGAAAGGGGCCTTGACATGGTATTCACTACTACCCGAGAACTCGATAGATTCTTTTGAAGTGCTCGTAGATCCTTTCATGAAGGCTCATGCCGAGGCCAGAATGGTTCAAGCACAGAAGGCAGACATATTCAGAATTGCACAAGGAGAGTCAGAATTGCTGCGGGAGTCCATGATCAGATTCCAGAAAGAAAGAATGCTTCGATCGATCATACCATACGAGTAGGCAGCGGAGGCATTCACTAAGAGTCTCAACCCGAAGAGCTCTGACGCCTCCCAAAAATTGAAGGAAAGCATGCTCGAGTTCCAAGCGATGATTTCCTCAACCGTCATGAACCAAAGATAAGAATAAAAGATGATAGGTCGGTTTCCCCATATCCACCAAAGGACGACACAAGAACCTAGGTAAGTTCAAGCGTTATTTTGATGCAGACCAACGATCTTCCAAATGCCAATTCTTTCCTTATGAGAGAGTCGAAGGCCGCAGAGGCAAAGAGTTCTGGTCCACGTATATGTTCGTCCCAGATAGAAGAACTGAATGTAGCCGAAACAACAGTTCCTTGAAGGACAAAGAGGTATCATGTTCTCGGGATTCCACTTATCCCAGGTTGTTAGAGTATAATTTCAAAGTTAGCGTCCTGGAGTTTGTATCAGCAATGAGGAATATCAAAGAGGCGCGATTCCCGAAGCTAATCAGACCTGATCCAAGAAAAAGGTATCCTAAATTATGGTACAAATATCATAGGACTCATGGCCAGCGAACTGGGGATTGTCGGCATGTGCGCGAGGAGGTGGAAACACTAATGAAGAATGGCCATCTTAGGGTGTTGTCGAGCGACCAAGGCAATAAAGACTACGGTCGCAACCGGAACAATGCAGAACCCTTGAACATAGGGGAAGATTCTCTTGGCTAACTATCAACATGATTTTTGGAGAGCATAAAATCAATGGTGCAATAATCTCGGTGCCCAAGAAGACAAAAATATTGGTAACCCACAAAAAGAGACTATGGGAAGTCGCTGAAGACGACATCACCTTCATGGAGGGGGATGCCGGCGGACTTCTTTTGATGCATAACAATGCCCTAGTGATTTCTCTTAATGTTCTAGATTTTAAGATTAAACGTGTTTTGGTTGAAACTCGGAACATTATTCAGTGGAGAGTGCCGGAACAAGTTAAATTTATAGGAAGCATCATTCCAGCAACAAAGCTCCTCAACGGGTTCATTTGGCATGTGTGACAACTCGAGGGGAGATGTTGCTGCCCACGAACGTCGAGGGGTTCACGAAGATCACCTTATTATAAGTGGTGGACGGTAACATAGGCTACAACATCATCCTCGGTAAACCATGGTTACATAAGATGAAGGTTGTACCATCAAATTATAACCAGCTGCTAAAATTCCCGACCCTAGAGGGAATCAAGCAGATAAGAGAAGATCAACCGGCAACAAGATAAATGAACGCAGTGTCGATTTGCAACAGTAATTGGAAATAACCACACAAGTAGCAATTACAGGAACCAACACCTACTCCTGAGTCGAGCGAAGATGATAAAGATGAGGGGGCATCGGAATCCCTCCAGGTACCAAGATACTTTCAGGTACCGGAAGAGACAAACGCAACCAAGTCCACGCAGAAGAGCTCAAGCAATGAACTCTGTTAGATGAATTCTTGGAGAGAAAATTTCACTTAGGAACAAGACTCAATCCCGAGCTCGGGTTAGGGTTTATTGATTTATGTAAAACTAACGTTGATTGTTTTGCATGGTCGCACTCGAATATGACAAGTATCCCGCTATAGGTAGTCGTACATAAGCTAATTTTTGACCCAAGCATCCCACTGGAAAGGCAAAAGAAACACCCGATAGCCGACGTCAGAAAAATGTTTATTAAGGAAGAGGTAACTTGATTACTTGACATCTGTTCAATTCGGGAGGTAAATTATCCCTACTGGCTAGCTAATGTAGTTGTAGTTTCAAAAAAGAATGACAAATTTCAGATGTGCGTTGATTATAAACACTTGAATAAGGTGTGCCCAAAAGACTCGATCCCACTTTGAAACATTGATCAAATGATTGATGCAATGTTTGGGCACTAGTTAATGAGTTTTCTCGATGCCTATTCCAGGTAAAATCAAATTAAGATGAACACGGAGGATCGGGAAATGACTTCGTTCACATATATTGTTATAACGTGATGCCTTTCAGGCTTAAAAACGCCGGAGCCACTTATCAAAGGCTTGTGAACAAGATGTTCGAGAAACAAATATGTAAAACAATGGAATTCTGCATAGATGAAATGTTGGTGAAGTCTATGAATGCAGGTGACCATAAAAAGCGCCTCCAAAAAACCTTCGATATCCTAAGGGAGCAAAACATGAAACTCCACCCCGAAAAATGTGCGTTCAGGGTTAGCTCAAGTATGTCCTAGGGTTTCTTGTTTTCACAAAGGGGGATCGAGGTAAACCCCAACAAGATCAAAGCCATCAAGGACATCCCGGAGCAGCTGACAAGAGTGAAAGAAGTCCAAAGGCTAACCGGGATATTGGCCGCTCTAAGCAGGTTATCTCTCGATCTTTGAAAATATGTCATCATTTCTTCTCACTTTTGAAGAAGAAGAACAATTTTGGATGGACTCTAGAATGTAAAAAGTCCTTAAAAAGTTAGTCTTCATCTCATAGTCGCCTCTCAAAATCTTAGGCCTTATTTTCAGCGCCACCCAATAACCGTTGTGACAAACATTCCCCTATAGAAAGTTCTTGATAAACCTGAATTGTCAGGTCGGTTGGCCAAACCACTAATATTGGCCGACTCTGTGGCCGATTTCAGTCCCAGTTTACTATTCCAAGAACGTCTTCGGGAGAGACCCTAAGGCGGGACATAGAAACACTTCCGTTGACTAATAATGGAGCAGAGTATGAGGCTTTGATTGTAGGGCTTGAGCTGGCCAGGGGACTTGGCCCTGAGGTCATCGAAATAAAATGTGATTCCCAACTGGTCGTAAACAAAGTATATGGAATCTTCAACATAAAGGAAGAGCGCATGCAAGAGTACGTGATTAAAGTTGAAGCTTTGCTTACACGATTCAGGGAATGGTCGATCGCACATCCCGAGGGAAGAGAACGTAGAAGCAGAAGCATTAGGCATTTGGTGCTGGATGTGGACGGCTATTGTGAAGTAAACATAACCAACGTAGTCTAGGACTGGAGGAATGAGTTCATAGATTACCTTCAGCATGTAAAACTGCCAGAAGACCATAGGCATCCCGAGCATTGCGAACCAAAGAGTCTTGCTACAGCCTCTTTGATGGAAAGTTATATAGAAGATCATTACAAGGCCCTTCGGCCCGATGTTTAGGAGACTCGGAGTCAAACTAAGTAATGAGAGAAGTACATGAAGTAATTTGTGGAACCACTCCGGTGCAGATTCGTTGATGCTAAAACTGGTTATGGAAGGATACTATTGGCCGCGGATGGAACATGTCACTAAGGCATTTGTTCATAACTGAAACAAGTGTCATGCCACTTGGTGCACCAACCGGCGGAACTCTTGCATTTGGTATTATCCCTGTGGCCATTCATGAAATAGGGAATGGATATAGTTGGGTTGCTACTAACGGGTCCCTGAAAGGTGAGATTTCTTTTAATTTTAACTGATTACTTCACTAAATAGGTTCAACCAGGTCCTTACCAAAAGATCAGTGAGCGTGAAATAGTCTACTTTCTATGGGAAAACATCATTTGCCGGTTCGTAATACCGAAGGAGATTGCCTGTGATAACGAACACAGTTCATAGGCTCCAAAGTCAAAAAATTTCTTGAAGACCTGAAGATCAAGAGGACTAAATCTTCACCATACAATCCGAGTGCTAATGAGCAGGCGGAATCAACCAATAAGGTGATTATTCAAAACCTTAAAGAGAGGTAAGATGCAGCCAAAGGCAAATGGCCCGAAGAATTATCGGGTGTGATATGAGCGTACCAGGCCACATCAAAATCAAGAACGGGAGGATATATTTCTCTGTTATACACAGGGAAGAAGCTCTGATCCCGGTGAAAGTAGTAATATTGACCTTACGGTACTTTTGAACGAACTAATAAGAAAATAAGAAGGCATTGCTGGTCTAGCTATAATTGTTTGATGAATGCAAGAGACTTAACACACATAAGGATGGTGGCTCAGAACAAAGGATGGAAAGATACTATAACCAGGGGGGCCAATCTCTACTACTTTAAAGTAGGAGACTTGGTTTTAAGGAAAGAAACTCAGAACACTTCAAAAATAAATACCGGGAAGCCGGGTCCAATATGGGAAGGCCCTTACCTAGATTCAGTTGTCACATGGTAAAGGTTCATATGAGCTGGAGAATCAAGATGGAGTCAAATTGTCATCCAACTGGATTGTGACACACCTCGAAAGGTATTACAGTTGACGGATACTAACAATACTGAAAGTATGTGCTGCACTCTTTTTCCCCTCGCCCGGCTTTTTACCCAATAGGGTTATACTGGCAAGGTTTTTAACGAGGCCGCGACCAAAATCATACCATGAAAGAAATGTCATCAGCAGAGTTAAGACGTTTAAATTATGAGGCACTAAAACAACAAACCGCTATGGGATGGTTAAATAGTCTTTGGCTCGATGGCAAATTCCAAAGAGGAATTAAAACTTGCCATCAGACCAAAGGCTATTAAACCGTTCACAAGTGTTTTTCCTGAAAGGATTGAGACTTCCAGCGTTCCAATTCGCATACTTCATATTAGAACACTAGTGGGAATAATATGATAATACGGCAGCATTATTTCCATGAAAACCAGCACTCTGAGACCCGGAAATAACAATGCCGCATCAGGACTACACAGCTAACCCCGTAGAAACATGTTGTATAAGTTAGCCACATGTATTGGTAATTTCATTTTTTTTTTCAGCAAATGAATGCTTATGTACTTTGAAGATAGAGAGAATAAATTGTAATCCTTTTATTTTTATCTTGTTTCTTGTCCAAAGCATGAATTGGTTTTATCATTTGAAAGTAAACTAAAAACTTCAAATGCTAGTGCCGGAATGAACATGAGACGTCCTCTTCAAGAGCACTGTAAACATAATAGGGCCCTCTCTTATAAACCCTCATAGTAAAAGGTTTGTTGCGCAAGAGTTTATGACCGGAACTCAAAATCTATCATAAGAAAACACACCTGAAACCTTATCTAATTCGATGCAAAAAGAATGAACCTTTCGCAACACTTAAACAAAAGTCTTTTTTTATTTATCAAACATGCCAAAAGGCATAATTCTAAAGATACAAAAGGAAAACAACAAAAGAAAAGAAGTGGAAAAGGCTAAACTTCATCACCACCAAAACTCGGAGGAAGAGAGGAATCTACGCCTCCGGGAGAAGTAGGCGGATCTGCCGCTGGTGCAGGTATTAGCCTTCATCCTCGTTCTCATCAAGTTCCTCTGTAGTTCCCGAAAACTCAGAACCAGCAATAGGAGAGTCAGTTGCATAAGACTGAGCTGGGAGGCGTTCTCGAGCAGTTAACTCCAATGCTCGGGCATTGGCGATCACATCGTCAATATCAATAATGCCCACTTTGGCCTGTTCCTGGGTTTTCCTCCTCATATGATACATAGAGTATGCCTTTTAAAAAATGAGAGAATCCCCTTGGTGCTGAAGATATGCCTTAAGCCTGTCGACCTCGGCCAGAAGGCCATCCCGCTCGGATCTTGTGGTGTTGAGGCTAAGATAAAAATCATGGAGCATAGATATGTGGACCCGGTTTTACTCTATGATCTTCTTATACCTCCCTTACATCCGACCCGCTTTTTCTTAATGGAAGCAGCCTCTTCGACTTTGGAGTTCAAGGCCGCCTCCAAATTATTCACTCGTTCGGCAGCATCTTGGACCTCAAAAAGAGTGAAGACATTTAAATTGTGAGGCAATGAAACAAAAAAACCACTATGGGATGGTTAAATACTCTCTGGCTAGATGGCCACTTCCAAAGGGGAAGTAAAACTTACAATCGGACCAAAGGCTATTAAACCGTTCACAAGTGTTTTTCCTGAAAGGATCGAGACTTCCAGTGTTCCAATTTTCATACTTCATATTATAACACTAGTGGGAATAATATGATAATACGGTAGCATTATTTCCATGAAAACAAGGACTATGAGACCCGGAAACAACAATGCCGCATCAGGACTACACAGCTAGCCCCGTAGAAACAAGTTGTATAAGTTAGCCACATGTATTGGTAATTTCATTTTTTTTTTCAGCAAATGAATGTTTATGTACTTTTAAGATAGAGAGAATAAATGGTAATCCTTTTATTTTTATCTTGTTTCTTGTCCAAACCATGAATTGGTTTTATCATTTGAAAGTAAACTAAAAACATCAAATGCTAGTGTCGGAATGAACATGAGACGTCCTCTTTAAGAGCACTCTAAACATAATAGGGCCCTCTCTTATAAACCCTCATAGTAAAAGGTTGGTTGCTCAAGAATTATGACCGGATCCCAAAATCTATCAGAAGAAAACACAACTGAAACCTTATCTAATTCGATGCAAAAAGAATGAACCCTTCGCAACACTTAAACAAAAGTCCTTTTTTATTTATCAAACATGCCAAAAGACATAAGTATAAATATACAAAAGGAAAACAACAAAAGAAAAGAATGGTAAAAGGCTAAACTTCATCACCACCAAAACTCGGAGGAAGAGAGGCATCTACGCCCACGGAATAAGTACGCGGATCTGCCTTTAGTGCAGGTCTTAGCCTTCATCCTCATTCTCATCAACTTCCTCCTAAGTTCTCAAAACTCAAAACTAGCACTAGAAGAGTCAGTTGCATTAGACTGAGCTGGGAGGCATTCTCGAGCAGTTAACTCCAACGCTCGGGCATTGGCGATCTCATCGTCAATATCAATAACGCCCACTTTGGCCTCTTCCAGGGTTTTCCTCCTCATATGATACATAGAGTATGCCTTTTCAAAAATGAGAGAATCCCTTTGGTGATGAAGTTATTCCTTAAGCCTGTCGACCTCGGCTAGAAGGCCATCCCGCTCAGATCTTGTAGTGTTGATGCTTAAGATAAAAATCATGGAGCATAGATATGTGGACCCGGTTTTACTCTATGATCTTCTTATACCTCTCCTACATCCAGCCCGCTTTTTCTTAATGGAAGCAGCCTCTTCGACTTTGGAGTTCAAGGCCACCTCCAAATTATTCACTCGTTCGGCAGCATTTTGGACCTCAACGCATTTATTCTTAGGTTCTTGAAATTGTACATTTACTTGAGAGGCTTTTTGAATGAGGGTCATCACTTCCTGCTCACTTAGTTGCAACCGATCCTCTAACTCACTCACATCATTAGCTTTTACTTCCAGAACCGGGAGGTCAGCAGCAATTTGGTCCCTCTCGGCCAACAACTAATCTCACTCGGACATAAGTCCCTCATTGCCAAGGAACAATGTATGAAGTCCCTCGAAAGTAAGGAAGTTGGCCTGCAAAACATGAACAATATTCAGGATCCCTACTATAGCAGATGAATAAAAATAAATAGTGAAAGAACAAGTACGGTACCGATGCTACATTGTGCATGGCATTATTCAACATAAATCCCCTAAAATGGAGTGTATTTTCTTCTTATCTTTTTCTAAAGACGGTGACTTCAGATAGTTGGCATGATCCTTCTCCCTCGGGGATCTTGATAATGGGCTGAGTAGTTGTGCCCCTAATTCTTGAGTTCAGGGGAGTAGGGACGGGAGATATCCTCTTCTCGAGTGCCTGCAGACGGTGGGGGAGATGCAACGGTTGCTAGTGATGAAGTCACAACTAGTATGGATAGAGATGAAATTGATGGGGTCGTAGGTTGGGAAGAAGCTCTGATAGAGGCGGTGTTGATAATAGGTTGCTCACCAACCAAAGACAGAAAAGCCTCAGTCCCCGATCTCATAGGACCAGGAGAAGCAACTGGGAAAGAAAAGGGAGAATTGGCATTCTCCACTAAATCCATTTCTCCCCAGAGTGCTCGAAGCTTGCCCTCGGTTGAGGTTCTATGCTCTGCAGATTGAGCATTATATTGAGTTGATGAAGATCATTGTCTCTTTTGAATGGAAGCCTCTCAATCAACAACTTCCCCATCGTCGCCTTTTTGGTTGCTTGTTCTCTAGCCCGGGCCTCTGAGAGGAAGCACCTATACCGGAGGCAGACTCGAGGGCACAGCTCCCAGTGAGAGCCTTATACAACAACCTTCTAGCCTCCGCGGAGTCAACCAAAACCTCTTTGGGGCAATCAAACAGTGCCTGCGGGAGCCCTCAATCCAAAAAATAGGTATGGTTTCGCAAGTTTTATTATGTACGTACAAGGGCGTAAAGTAGAAAGAATTAGTTTATCGCGGTTCTTGGGCTTCCACCCGTATTTGGGGGCCAACTCCTTGCACTGACGGGTCTCTGACGTACTAAAGTCCAAAATCTTCTAAACCCATCGGTCCAGGCCTTCATCCTTGGTTTTTTCTATGAGTAGCTATAATAACGGAAGAAAAAGGGTTACCAATGACGTGGAACAACCTTTTCCGGAGAAAACTTACATGAATGATTCCATTATTGTCAAGACCCGAATTCCCACCGTTGGGACCGTGATGGCGCCTAACGCTATACTTGCTAGGCAAGCCAACATTAGGGACTACTAAGAATTTACAACAAGCATTTCGCTGAAAGAAAAATATATAATTTTTTGTGAACTAAGTAGAACAATAAACGAAGATAAAGTAAAGGACTCCAAGAATCTACGGACGTCGGCAGATCTACCTCGGCTCTCCTGTGCAGATGCTAGCTACTATCTC
The DNA here is from genome assembly GCA_005239505.1 of Nicotiana paniculata. Classification (NCBI taxonomy): domain Eukaryota; kingdom Viridiplantae; phylum Streptophyta; class Magnoliopsida; order Solanales; family Solanaceae; genus Nicotiana; species Nicotiana paniculata. Next base: position 87,795 of record ML359269.1, read on the forward strand.
AAAATCTAGGACAAGGAACCACATAAAACCTGAATAGTATAATCATGCTAATGGCAACAAAGGTAAACAAAGAATTAAAGCAGAAAATATGAGAAGGGACATTTAATGAGGGATCACAATATAAGGAATGAGAAACAATGAAAAGAAACAATTTAAACAGTAATATATAAAAAGAACGGCACAACATCACCCTTCGTTCATTAACCTCTCATAATATACATGACACCATCCTTCGTGCTTTATCACTCTCATATCCTGACACGACATCACCCGTCGTGCTTTATCACTCCTCCTCACAAATCACTTAATCAATAATAACGGATAGATAAGAGTGTCACATAGAGACCAGTGTTTCATCGATGCTTAATATCACAATTTTAAATCTCAACTTTAAATCAATATTCACAAATTTATCAAACCTCGTAGAACCAGATATAAGTCTCCCAACATTTCAATAACAACAATACGCATGGATAATAGGATTTAAAACTACAAAATTTGCAATAATGGAATTTCACTCGCATGCTATGACTCGAACACAATGCATAGGTGCTCGTCACCTCACCTATACATCGTATTCAACAACAAAACAAATTGGAATTTGATGTTTTCTTTCATTGAGGTATTTAGGATAAAGTCATATGGATCCATGAATTTGAACAAAATGTGATATTGTCTCTCTGTTCTTGGACATACTTTCCTTAGTCCACAAGAACAAGATAACCATCGTCCCTTTCCCAATTTGTATGTAAGCAGAGACAAGTTGAGGAGGCCAAGTTGAGGGGGGTAATTAAGACTGGGCATAGTTCGGGGAGGGTACTAATAATCTGAGCCAAGTTTAGGGGTGTTTTAAGGTATTTTGGCTAACGCATACTAGATGGATTGTGATAGTCTCGACTCCCACATTGTTATTAGTCCTTCAGTTAATGACTTTTAGAGATCTATAAATAGCGACATGCCTTCCCATCAATTGGCATCAATCACAGCGCACACGGCTTTTCAAGTGAATCATTAACATGTACCGTTTATTTTCCCTACATTTTGTCTCTTTTTTATTGGTCAATGAGTCTTGTTTAACAAGATGATCCATGCCCGAATACCGGAGAGATTACTCTCAATGTGACCAGAATACCGGAGAGATTACTCTCTATGTGGCTCGACTACCTAAAAGATTACTCTCAAAATGACCCGACTACCGGAGAGATTACTATCAATGTGGCCCGACTATCGGAGAGATTACTCATGTGGCCCTACTACCGGAGAGATTACTCTCAAAATGACCTGGCTACCGGAGAGATTACTCTCAATATGACCTGACTACCAGAGAGATTACTCTCATTATGGCCCGACTACCGGAGACATTACTCTCAATGTGGCTCGACTACCAGAGAGATTACTCTCAGTGTGGCCCGACTACCGAAGAGATTACTCTTAATGTGGCTCGACTACCTGAGAGATTACTCTCAAATTGACCCAACTATTGGAGAGATTACTCTCAATGTGGCCCGACTACCGGAGAGATTATTTTCAATGTAGCCCTACTACCGGAGAGATTACTCTTAAAATGACCTGGCTACCGGAGAGACTACTCTCCATATGGCCCGACTGCCGGAGAGATTACTCTCTATATGGCCCGACTACCGGAGAGATTACTCTCAATGTGGTCCGACTAACGGAGAGATTACTCTCAATGTGGCCCGACTACCGGAGAGATTACTCTCAATGTGTCCCGACTACTACAGAGATTACTCTCAATGTGGCCCGACTATCGGAGAGATTACCCTCGATATGGCCCGACTATCGGAGCCCATTTAATACATTTATACATTTGTGCCCATTCTAATATTCTTGATTTAGATTTTGATGACTTTTTTTTTGCAGCCCGAAAAGATGGCAAATTTAACAGACTATACCTCACCTTCCTCCAAACTCAGATATCTCATAATCGATACCGCATATGCCATAGAACAAACTAAGTTTTTGGTTCACACCCCAGAAGCTTGCCGGTATGCAGCCTTATGGCCTTCTTTTAGGAACTCCCTTTATGTAAAAAACTGGACCTTGGAGCACAAGTCAACTTCTAATCCATTGTCCAAGATGTTGTCTCTCCAAGCGCCAATCAATCGCCACGTAAACATTCCTAGCACCTTTCTGAACTTAGGATGTTGCATAATTCAAGGCGAAGTACGTTGGGGAAACACAACAACAACCGAGGGTGAGTATCGTCATATTCCATGATATTGGGAATGGGCTGAAGACGTACTGGTGGAAGCCAACAAAACCAGAGTACAACAAAGGTTTATGATGCTGTCTATGCTTCACTTTTCACTTATGGTCGAAACTCGAACGTTTCACAAGCATTTTGTGAGGCTTGGTGCCCCAAGACGACCACGCATCTTACATCAACTAGAGAACTATCTATGTCTATTTGGGACTTACATATCCTTGGAGGTCTGCCCATTGTGGGTTCTCCGTATGAAGAAGTGGTACATGAGACGAGAGAACTTATTGGTTTTGATGAAAAACAGATAATATTTAACCCTCGATCTTGCGAGTATTTATTTGCTGCCTTTCATCATCTTAAGGAAGGTACGGGTGCTAACCAAAAGGTCTCCTTCAGTAAGTGGACAAATTTTTAATATATAAACCTGCCCCACCGCGAAAGGAAAATAAATATGCGCGCCTAAAGTTGACACATAATCCTAACAGAGTTATTCCCAAGACAACGAGGTGGTCGAGTGATCAACAAGTTATATTCTCCAAGCTTAGGGTGGGGGATGACAAGAAAGATGAAACTTATGTAGCAGCATTTTAACAATTTGGCTATGTGCCTTTGTGTTTCCAAGGAGGAAAACTTCATTCGTCCCGAGACTTTTAAAATGGCAAGTACGATGGTAGGCGAGCAAAAGATTAGCCTTGCAGTCCCAGTTTTGGCGAGTATTTATCATGTTTTGAATAAGATTTCATGTTCTTCCCAACTTGATCAGGTCATAGTTTGTTTTCACATTCATTATGTCTACGACTGCCTTGCAAATTACTTCAAAACCCATTATTCACTTGCTAAGGATCCGTCTGTCCCTTTGATGGTAGCGTACTCAGGAGAGGGAGCTGCAAGGTACTTTGACGAGAAGGATGCAAGAAAACACATCAACACTGGGGAGGATATGGTTTGGACACCAACAATGTTAACCAATTCTCTTCCTTATTATTATGTGGATAACGATGCCCCTCAATGGTTGGAGTCAAATTACTTCATGAGCTTACGTTTTAATTACCTCCCTTTGAGGTGTGGTAACTCATTCATCATCGAGCCATATAGCCCGCTTCGGTTTGGTCATCAATTTTGGTTTTACTAGAATGTTCCCGATTGTTTGGAGAATGATATCCGTAACGCCTCTCTAGATGAAGAACTCAGATTTTTGAGGAGTTTCACATTGTATTGGTCTATGTCACACGCGGTTTTCCCCCCAACAGGGGATCCTGTAGAGAAGCCTTTCTCCACCAATTATATGTCTTGGTGGGAGAAAGCGCATGGGAGGTTTCTCGAGAATAATTTACAAGCTTTGGTAGAAATGTTAGGCTAAAGTCTACTACTCCTTTGAGAGGCGAAGATAAAGGTGTTCGAAAAACGCTACCAAAAGTTAAAGAGCCACCCACTCCAATCCCAAAAGTAGTTACACAACATAAGAAAGAGAAGCTTAAATTCTCAAAGGCAGCTTTGAAAGAGGTGGTATGTACTTCAACATATATAGAGAAGCACCTTCCAGTTCTTCCATTTAGCACGCAAGTTCCTCAAGATACAAGCTAGAGTACTAATGAAGATCAAAATTGGAAAAGGAAACGGCCTAACCCAGTAGAGATCGTAGAGGTTCCAAGTGTTGATAGTCCCTCAAGAACGCATACATCTTGTAACAACGAGGTAAAAATACAATCACCTTTCCCTATATTTTTATTTTTTAATTGACCGAATAGAAAATATTCACTCTCCTTGCATTTTCCTTATGCAGTTAAATGCCATTGGGCATCCGATCATATCCCCACATGACAAGTCGCATGTGAGTAATGAATCTATTGGAGGGCCTACATCTAAAGTGAAGTCATCTTCAAAGTAATCATCTCTTCCTCATGACGAAGCCCTAAAAAGACAAACTCCAAATGAGATAACTCGCATTCCACCAATGACAAATACATCAGTATCTATTTTTGAAGGAAATAGCATTGTCTTTAATGGAAAAAAGGAATTCATCTTGAGACTTTGGTACGACATTTACAATATACTCTGCAAAACTCGTGCATAATTGATTTCATCTTATAGGGAGCAAATTATTGAAATTTTCGAGGATATGTAGAAGACAACAATTTTGGATCTTTCTGCATTAGAGAGTTTACTGGATTCTCTTTTTGACCTTGTCGCGTCGTATGACCAAGAGCGATCCAATATAACTGATAATACGAGTTAAGATTAGAAGCTAAAGTTGATTCCTAAAGCTAAAGAGCGACTCGAGTCGTTCAAACTTGAAGCAAGTGAGAAAGTCAAGAAAGTTTCATCTACTGAAAAGAAACTGAAAAGAGTTGTGAAGAAGTCTCAGATATTACAACAAAAGAGGAAGAACCTCGAAGGTGTTATAGAGGCGACTCAAACGGAGGTTGGAGAGATTCGGGAAAAAATTTTAGCTGTCGAGACTGAGGACTCTTCATATGACAATGTAAATTTACTTACTGATGAAGATTCGGCCAATTTGGAGGAGAAGAAGAAGAACCTGGGGACTAGCTGTCAAGAATTAATCAACTACATGTTTTGTTTAGATTAGGCTAATAGCATTATCTCTCCTTTTATCTTTACGTTAGATTGACCTAATGGATATTTATTTCATCTTAAATAAGATTGCTTCTCTTTTTCTTTACATTGCCCGATATTTATCTTGGTTGCATAATTTTGAGCCTTACGCACTCGTAACGAAAGATTCATATCTTCTCATAGGAGAGTCCAAATAACGAACCGTTTGATTTCTCGAAAATTAGACTTCAATATATAAAACATATAAAAAAATTAGAATAAAAAACTATCAGAATCGACCCATATAATATTTTGTAACCAACTTTAGATTTCACCACGTCGAAAATTTTAGATTTGCGCAGTCTCACCAAAAAAATCATATCTTGGTGTAGAAAAGTAAAAATCACGAACCGTTTTATTTTTTGAAACCTTAACTTGAAAATATATAATAATTCAAAATTCCAAGTCTAATACCTTAATTATAGAATCAGATAATTGTTCGAAGTTAATATTAAATTCTGACAGGGAGACGATTTCAGATTTGCACAACTTCACCAAAATTTTTGTATCTTGATGTAGGAATGTCGAAATCATGCACTATTTGATCTATTGGAAACTTACCTTACAAGTAAATAATATATCCAAAATGAAAAATTTAATGCCTTAAGGATAGTTTCAAATAATATTTTGAAATCAATACGAAATTCTGACACACCGATAATTTCAGATTTGCACGATTTCGCCAAAAGTTTTGTATCGTGAAGTAGGAACGTCGAAATCAGGAACCGTTTGATCTAGTGGAAACTTAACTTAAAAACACATAATATATCCAAAATGAAAAACTTAATGCCTCAGGGATAGTTTCAGATAATATTTCAAAGTCAACACTATACTCTGACAACTGACGATTTCAGATTTGCGCGACTTCGCCAAAAAAAATTGTATCTTTATGTGGGAACGTCAAAATAATGACGCGCTTGATTTCTTGGAAACTAAACTATAAAACATATCCAACATGTAAAATTTAATACCTTAAGGATAGTTTTAGATGATTGTTCAAAGTCGACTTCGATATTTGATATTCCGACGATTCCAAATTAGCGCGATTTCACCAAAAACAATTTTGTATTTTGGTGTGGAAGCCTCAAAATCACCAAATGTTTTTTTCTTGCTATCAATCAAAATCTAAGATTTCAATTTTTATAAAACACCTTGGGTTCAAGTCTCGTTGATTTTGGGCAGTGAGCGAATAGGAAGTCCAACAAACTTCAAGGTTATGCGAACATGAAGACATAGCTAATCCCCAGACATTGATCCGAATATTGTCATCATTATAGTGAAGATACCGTTTTACCACAACAAATTTCCCCCTCTAAATCAAATGGTATCCAAATCCTAACAGAAGAATGATACCTCAACTTGGTTTTCAAGTGTTGATTGAATGGATTAGATTCCGTCGTACTTCATTCGAACAATGATTGGGCACTATGTATCTTTTGAACTCATGCGGCTGAACTCAGAATGAAACTCTAAGCTGCATACGTACCTCGGTGAAGAGGATCAAGTCATACCGTAGTTCAGAATGGCTAGAATTGTTTTTATGTCCTAAGTTTTATCTAGGTCGCCTCTTTCAAGGTTTTCAACCTAGCAGAGACTTTTTTTTTGGACCGTACATAGTTTAGACTCATGTGTGCCAGGAGTACAGGAACATACAGTTTAGGATCATGCGTCGAGGAGCGTAACAACTTTAAGGATAATAATTCTTCAGAAACTTGACATTGATAGGGCTGATTCTCATGCCATCTGCATCAACCAGCTTGTATGCCCCACTTGAATGACATCCTTGCACGACATATGGCCCATGCCACTTTGAAGTGAAATTCCGTATAGGTTTATGGGAAGTAATAATGGGTCTTCTTATGGCAAGGACTTTATGTCCTACTTGAAAGGATCTTGGGCGAGTTCTTTTATTGAAGGCACGAGATAATTGAGCTTGATAGCATTCAAGACTCTGTTGAGCTTCCAACCTCTTCTCATCAAGAGCCTCTAAGTCTGCTAATTGAACTCGAGCATTTTCTTCATTAGTGATCCCTTCTTGAATAGCCAGTCGTAATGAAGGTAATTGACGCTCAAGTGGCAGGACGACTTCGACTCCATAAACGAGTGAATACGGAGTTGCTTGTGTTGGCGTACAGTGAGTCGTCCTATATTCCCATAGAGCTTCTTCCATAGGGTCATTCCAATCTCGTTTGGATTTGGAGACGACTTTCTTCAGCGGGTTGCATATAGTTTTGTTGAATGCCTCAACTAGACCATTGGCGGAAGCATTGTACATTGAAGAGTTACGTTGCTTGAAGCCAAAGAGATCACAAATATTGTTCATCAACCTGATATCGAATGTATTTCCATTATCTGTTATTATGTAACGAGGAATGCCAAAGAGATAGATTACGTTTACTCGGATGAAACTTGCAACATTTTCTTTCTTTACCTTTCTAAGAGCAACTGCTTCGGCCCATTTTGAGAAGTAGTCAGTTGCAGCAAAGATGTGTAGGTGCCCACTAGAGGACTTTGGCAGTGCTCCAACAACATCCTATCCCCAAGAGTCAAACGGCCAGGATGCAACAGTTGGGTGCAACACTTCAGGAGGTTGATGAATAAATTCACATGGAATTGACAAGCGTTTTATCTTTGAGCGTATTCCAAGCAATATTTTACCATCGTCGGCCAATAATATCCCATCATTTTAATATGGAAGTAGAACTTTAGTCCTGACTGGTGTGACCCACATACCCCAGAATGTATCTCTTGCAAAGCTTCGAGTGCTTCTTCTTCCCCTAAGCATCGCAAGAGTACTCCCTCAAATGACCTTTTGTATAGAGTATATTTGTAGTAAAGAAAGCGAGGTGCACGACGACGAATTTCAGTCCTTCTCCTAGAATTTTTAGGAAGTATCCCATAGCATATGTAGTCGATAATGGGTTGACGCCATTCTTCTTTCTCAACATTAGAAACAGCAACAAGAGTCTTGAGTTCATTTTCTTCACCTTCAGCCTCATTTGGCGGCAGTACATCCCATTTTTGGCAGACGCTAACTTGCGCTTGATCAAGCAGGGCTAATGATGAAGCTAGGGAAGCTAAAGCATCAGCCTTCTTATTTTCTTTCCTTGACACATGCTGAATAGTCACATCACCGAGCAACCCGATTAAATTTTTTGCGTAATCATGATATGGGCGTAGTTCAGGCTTCCTATCCTCGTAAATACCCAAAAGCTGATTGACCACTAGCTGGAAGTTACCAAAGACTTGAAATTGTAATTTCTTCATATCAATGGCCAGTTCAAACCCAAGTATTAATGCCCGATACTCAACAACATTGTTGGAACAGAGTTGTGTGAAGGTGAGGAGAAGGGCAAGACTTTACCCTGAGGAGTGATAAATACTATGCCAGCACCAGCTCCCCCACGATGCGCAGCACCATCAAAGTACATCTTTCGTGGAGGATTAACTTCAATGAACATTGCGTCTTCATCAGGTAGTTCGTCAGTTAGCTCTCAATCATCAGGTATAGGGTGATCTGCCAAGATGTCCGCTAACACTTGTCCTTTTATAGCCTTTTTAGGGATGCACACGATTTCAGATTGTTGAAATTGGAGGTACCACCTTGCTCGTTGATCACTAAGGACAGGTTTTGACTTTATGAACTTGATGGGATTTGCTCGAGAAACCAAAAAAATGACATGAGATTGAAAGTAGTGCTTCATCTTCTGAATTGAGAAGACCAGCGCCAAACACAACTTTTTGATTGGTGAATAATTCAGCTTGTTTGGTGTAATCATCTTGCTCAAGTAGTAAAGAGAGTTTTCTTTCATCGCACTATTTTCTTGGGCTAACAGTGCTCCAACATACCTTTCTTGTGCTGAAATGTATAGTATCAACGGCTTTCCAAGTATAGGGGCTTCCAAAACTAGCGGCTTCATCAAGTATGTTTTGATACTTTCTAAGGCATTGCTACAAGCTTGGTTCCACTTGAAAGGAACACCCTTCTTCATGAGGCGACTGAATGGTTGGCACCTCCCAACTAGGTTTGAGATAAATCTCCTAAGGTATGCTAGCTTTCCTTGCAGACTTTTTAATTCATGAATATACCGAGGCTCGGGCATTTTCGAAATTGCATCTACCTTGGCTTGATCAATTTCGATCCCTCGATGTCGGACAATGAAACCAAGGAACTTTCCAGAAGTAACTCCAAAGGAACATTTCAATGGAGTCATCCTAAGTTTGTACCTATGGAGCAACTCAAATACCATTCTCAAGTCTTTCAAATGGTCTCCCTTCTCTATTGATTTCACCACCAAGTCATCAACATAGCATTAGACATTCTTGTGGAGAAGATCGTCGAAAATATTCTGCATAGCCCTTTGGTAAGTAGCACCAACGTTCTTCAAGCCAAAAGGCATTACCTTGTAGCAATAAATACCCTTTGGGTACAGAATGCAGTAAGCTCTTCATCTTTTTGTGCCATGCAAATTTTGTTATAGCCCAATGAACCGTCCATGAAAGACATTCCCTCGTAACCAGTAGTAGCCTCGATCATCAACTCTAGAATAAAAAGCGGGAATTCATCTTTGGGACATGCATTGTTGAGATCCTGAAGTCAACACATACTCGAATCTGGGCTTCAATGAGTTTTTAACTTCGGTTTCATTTAGGGGAACCAAGTTCAGCCTAAAGCGCCTTTGAGCTTACTTTACAGGACGAGCGTTATTCTTGACCGCAAGGTGATGGACTACCACTTTACGGTCCAAGCTAGAAATCTCTTCGTAGCTCCAAGCAAAGACATCCATGTACTCCTTGAGTAACTCAATATAAGTTCTTTCTTCATCAACTTCTAATAAAGCACTTAGGCACATGGGTCTCGGTTCTCCATCAGTGCCAAGGTTAACTTCTTTTAAGGCGTCAATCGTTGCCTTCGCCCCTTCTTCAAGTTCCGGCGGGGCATCTTTTGCATCTTCATTTTCTTGAGGGTCCCCATCATTGAAGGATATGTGATAACATGGTGAAACATCCTCAAACTCTGCATTATCCTCCATTGAAGATGGAACACCGTTCTCTCCCTGTACAGTGACATGATACGAAGAACCCACACTTTCTTCATCGTCATCTCGTTCTTTAATGTAGACCACAGTGTATGGCTTCAGTTTCAGTACATCATCACTAGAAGGAACCAAACATTGGAAACCTTTAGAGATCTTCTGACTTTTGGGCGAAGCGGGTGTTCTTGTATTTCGATAATTTCTCTGGGACATATTCCCCTTCTTTAATGTACCTAATCTCTCAAATACGAAAGTTCTCACAGTTAATTTCCAATTATATCAAAGACGGTAGGCATATTAGAAGAGGCATATTCGTCTTCTACAGTGATATAATTTCTACTCTCCCTCTTTATTGAGATCCGCACTGGTGATGGTTGCTTGTATCCCAAACCTTCACGTGGTTGCCTCATTGCAGCTGCTGATGGCAGCTTCCCTAACTTTGACGGCTCATCGGGATTGTATCCAGCTTCCGCAAATAGCTTGTAAGCGTTAGGAACAAAACCTTCATCTATTCGCTTTGTAGGGAGTGCCACATTCCGCAAACGATTTTGGGCTACAAACCCTACAAGCGGCTTTAAGGACAATTTTACTGCCTCAATTCATTTTAGAGGAAGAGTTAACTCCTTTAGCGTGTTGGTTTGAAGATTAGATAATTCGCCCTCATCTTTCTTCCTTTTAGGGACATATTGGAGCTTAGAACTTACTTTTTTGTCATAAGATGCAATATCCCCTCTATGAGATTTATTCACGTTGGGTTGTACCTCCTCAGTAACGACTTTGTCTTTACCAAGAGTCACCTCATATCTTTTGGTTATGGGCTCATCATTCATGATTTTCATGCCATCATCAACTTTTAGCTCCTTCACAATGCGGTTCTTCAAGTAGAACTTTGCATCGGCGAAGTGTGACTCTGCTTCAGTGAATGGCTCATCATCAGCAACTATCTTCTTCTGGACTTCAAAATCGTAGTATTTCAAACATTGATGGTAGGTAGATGGGACCATTTTATTCTCATGTAACCTAGGCCTTCGAAGAAGGACGTTTTATGAAGTCTTTGCATCGATCATATGCAGACATGCACTTGATTACATATCTTTGATGGTAATTCCCAGCCTGATCGCGCCTATGGATCTTTCCCCCCCTTGGTTTAATCCTTGGATCATCACTCGACTTTCTGAGAGTTCGTTCACGGTAATACCAAGTTCTTTCACAGTGCAAATTTTCAAAATGTTCACTAAGTATCCTCCATCAACGAAAATTCGATTTACCCTTTCATCATGCATATAGCCAACAAGGTACAATGGGCGGTTATGAGGAGTTCCACCTAGCAGAAGATTGTCATTTGTGAATGTGAGTTTTTTCTCAAAAGCATTAACTTCTTGAGAAGTGGACTCGATAAGCTTTTTTGAAGATGGTACCGACGGTAGGTCATCACTCATTTCTTTCACTTCGTTTATATGGAAACAAGAGGCGTCAATACCCTCATGGAAAATCTTCGTGCGGAAGAAACTTGGTAGAAACTCCTCCAAGGTTACTGGATGTCATGGCTTTTGAGGGTGATGCACCTCCACTTTCGCTTTCTTTACATGCTTAACTATGTTCCGTCTCCTAGGTCTCTTCACCATTATTTTCCCTATTGGTAGTTCATTTGATCCTTTTCGTGGACTCTTTTTGTGGCGCCTACGACGATTCACCAACGTCCAACATTCATCGTCCTCAGGTTGACCGTCTTCAACTTTGTATTTCTCTATTAATTCTTCATCTTTACTTTCTTTAAAACTACATAATTCGTCTGGTCTGAATAAGCCAAATGTGATAAAGACTTGGTTTGTGCTTTCTTTCTCATCTTCAAACACGATCTTCTTTTCACGATCCAAGTCCATAACTTTGTCTTTGAAGACAAAGCACTTCTCTAGAGGGTGGCTCACAAGTCGATGGTATTTGCAGTAATTTGGGTCATCTATTTTCCCAGCTTCGTTTGGTGGTTTCATCTCCGAAAGCTCAATGAGATTTAGCTGGAGGAGTTCTTCAAAAATAGCTGGCACATCATAATCCATAAATGGGTACTCGTTCTCTTGCATTTCTTTTAGAGTTAACTTTCCACTTGGGTTATTTTGAAACGAAGTGGATTTCATACTCTTCTTTTTGCTCACCTTCATCGTGAACTTCATAGGTGATGTGTTGACATCCATAGCTTCTTTGTTTTCAAATCTTGGTATAAACTTGCTCCATTTTCTAACTTCTTGCTTGTCATTCCCTTTGCGAGGTTCATAGATGGGCAGCCTTTCATTTCCAGTAGAGGACATTCTCAATTCCATGTCATGGGCACGAGTTGTAAGTTCTTCAAATGTGCTAGGCTTGATACCTTGCAAGATGTATCACAATACCCAATGCATGCCTTGGATGAACATCTCTATGCCAGAAGCTTCACTAAGCCTGTCTTTACAGTTGAGGCTTGCATTCCTCCAACGATGGATAAAGTCGATAACTGGTTCACTCTTCCGTTGACGAGTACTTGTGAGTTCTATCATACTCACAGTATGTCTCGTGCTATAAAACCGAATGAGAAATTCTTGCTCTAGTTGATCCCATATATCAACAGATCCATCCTCGAGGTCCGTGTACCAATCAAAAGCATTTCCTTTTAATAAGCGGACAAACTGTCTGACGAGGTAATCTTCATAAGTCTCAGCATTGTTGCATGTCTCAATGAAGTGCGCCACATGTTGCTTTGGATTGCCTTTTCCATCAAGCTGTTAAAATTTCGGAGGTTGATAGCCAGCAGGCATCTTCAACATATCCATCCTTGAAGTGTACAACTTTGCGTAGGTAAATGAGGACGTGGAAGCAACTTCATATTTGTTTCTTATAGTCCCTTCAAAAAACTCTTTTAGTTGATTGATCAGATTCATCCCTTCTAAAGAGACTGGAATCTCCTTAAAGGGTGCAACTTGTTGTCGAGGAGCATCAATCTCTTGAACTTATGGGAGTTTTCCAGGTGCATGGGTGGATTTTTCTTTCATCAAGATTCACACCCTATATGTTCGCTTACCGATTCTAGCATCTTGATTTTGCATGCACTTGGTCAAGCCAGTGATTGCTTCTATCAAGTTTGCCAACTGCTCTTCCACAGATGAAGTGTTTGTCACCATAGCTTGCATTATTGTCATGAACGATGTAGAGTAGCATTGATTTTCACACAGATTGATCCTTGATTGGACCACGCTATGTGGTGTAAGTGGGGAGGATCCATTACTTGAAACGTCATCACCTTCCTGCACAATAAAGTGCTTCGATCCAGAGAGGTCAAGCAGAGCAAGAGTTTTCTTGATCTTTTCAGCAGCATCTCTTCCTCCTTCGGGTGCATTTGTGGAAGATCTTGATCCTTTTGAAGATGAAGATGCGAAAATAGGGGTAGATGCGGACGACACTTGGGGTTCTTGCTTTCCTAACGAGATTGCTTTGCTCCTCGTAACTGGTCCAAAGCTTCCAAATGTAACTTCGAGTATGGTTTCCACATCAGCATAGAACCTGAAATTAGCAGCCTTGGCGGAAATTTAACTGGAGTTGATTTTCTTGGAAGCTATTTTGTTATTCTTGAACATTGGTGATTGAAATATTGAGATGAGAGGCAGAGATTGTCCCACTGGGCGTGCCAGAATTTGTAGACAATAAATTGCGTCGATAAAATAAAATCATGATCGTAAAATATCGCAACAATCGTAGTATTTTTTTTCAAATAATATGAGTGTACAATCTTTATGAATCCTCTTATTCTTCTTTTCAATATAAATTAAAGGGATTTTGATCTTGATCTTGAATCTATATTTGTTTCAACAATCAGTTATCTTGAATTCAACTAGCACAAACTTTGATTTGGACTCGTACTCTTTGAACCTTGATTTCTTGAACTTGAAGTTCTTCGTTCTTGAGCTTGAATTTGATTACTTGATGCTTGAAACATGTAGATAAATTTGAGGCGTTTGATCCACGAGCTCTCTCTTCCTTCTTGTTATAACTTCTGGTGATTTTTCTGGGTTATGAACCTATTTATAGTTATGGAAGGGAGGAGTTGTCATAAGAAAAAATTCTTTCCGACCAATCAAATCGAAGTGTGACATGGCCACATTTGATTGGCCAGAACATGTCACTTGCACACGTGGCACAGTTTCACTAGTCTTTTAATGTGACTTGGCATGCCTTGTCATTTTGACACGTAGCATGATCCCATTGGCTCTTCTGTTTGACTTGGCATGCCACGTCATTTGACACGTGGCACCAAACTGGGCCTCTAGGAAGATGACATCTTGGGCTTAATGAAATGGGCTCATCACTTTAGCCCAATTAAATGGGCTAGCCCAATGGATTAAGACTTATTTATTTATTTACCCATATATATTGGACTAATATATATAATTTAACTATATTAGCCCAAATTCTTTTATGAATTTAATTTTCATAAAATTTATATGCCTACAATACCGACCGATTACGGTTGGTAAATTTGAAATTATGATTTTCCGCCCTATGCAATTGGTTTTTAATATAACAAAAATTACACACACACACACATTTATATATATATACCAACCGGAATAAGTTTTATTTAAATTTTTCCGACCCAGTTCGGCCGAAAATAAAATTTTAAAATATAAATAAAATGAAATTACGGACCGAAGTCGGTTGATTTTAGTTAACCTTTTTATAAATAGCTTTTAAATAAAAATATTTAATACTTTTATGTAGACACTATATCCTCTATATGTGTGTGTATATATACATATATGTACATAATATTTAATTTATTTAACATCCTAAATTTTTATATTTAATATTTAATATCGAATATAGCTTTTATATATATATATACACACACACACTATACTATACTATATACAATCGATATATATATATATATATATATACTATACTATATGTACATCTTATATAGCTTATATATTATAAACTTAGTGTGTGTGTGTGTATATATATATCTATATATATACACACACAGTATACTATACTATATATACATCTTATATCGAATATAGCTTTTATATATATATATATATATATATATATATATATATATATATATATATATATACTATACTATATTATAATATATATATATACATCTTATATTGATATATATATATATATACAGTTTATAGCTTATATACCAATTACGTAATCAATGTACGATATATTTAATTCGTGTTAGCTTATACTTTTTTTATTAATCATAATTTTATTTAGTTGAAATAATTTTTTATTGATTTATGGAATCCTTATTTAACGCACTCTTCTTTTTTCAAAAAAAAAAACAAATAAATAATAAAATGGATAGATTAGTAAATAAATATTCCATGGGAACAGACGTAGTGGGTTTGTTCATGGGAAAATAATTTCTTATTATAATTTTTCAAAAATTCCGACCGACTTCGGTCGAAGAATTTAAAATTTTTCCTTGTCCCACATCGGCTGAAAGATGTGAGTTTTTCCATCTTATAAGTTGAGCTTTGATGCCATAGAGCCTAACAACTGTGGACTAACAAAAAATAAGTAAATGATAGGAATGGTTGTAGCCAGTGCTTAGTAATAAGATTGAATATTCTATATTTAGAATTAAAATAATAATGATAATATATACAAGTACTAATTAGCAATATAGTAATAATATATAATATTGTTGTGCTATGATATCTCGAGCTGGGGAGTATACATACGATACAAAAAAATATATATATCTAGAAGATTTCTAATATTATTATATATTTAAAATTTCGACTAATTTCGGTCGTTGTTTGAAAAATAAATAAATAAAAAACTTAATTAATATCGACCGATTTCGGTCGGTATTTTTTCGACTAATCAAAAGCGGTTGGAAATCGGTCACTTTTTCTTAAATTCCGACCGATTTTGATCCGTTTTCTTGGATAAAATTAGCAAGTCTTTTGGTAGTGAATATGAATTTAGGAGCAATTACGGGTTCTACCAGCAATATCTTAAACATGTTTGGATTATTTAAGGAAGAGTTTGGGAAGTTAATAAATAATAATGTTGTTTGCTTACCCTAAAATATCAATCATACAATTTGGATTCTTCTGTGTTTTGTTTTTCCATAGCACCATGTGATATGCTATCAGTATTGTGATCGCATGTTTAAAGGAAGTATATTTAGTACTTGACAACTAATGTCTTCTCTTTATTTTCTATCAGAATAAAGTGAATCACAGCTCCTTCCCATGAATTGAAAAAGAAACGGAAAATTACTCATTGTTGAACACAGCCTACATAGAAAAAATTGTGTGATAAAAGCTTTAAATTAAAATTCACAATTATTTACAAGAACCAAAAATGTGAAATCTTATAGATTTGTATTTACATTCTACATAAGTCAATGTTCGAAGGATAGTGTATCAAACTCCGAAACATAGATCATAGTATTTCATCAAATCACTCAGGATTTCACTTTATTGGAAAAAATGACTTTTATGAAAAATTCTTTAGCTACTGTTTATCCTTTTGAGTCCTCACGTTCAACCCATTATTCAAAAGTAGGGTCAATGAATTTCTACCATATAATGAGTATACACCTTTGTGGGGTAATTCGTTCAATATATTTCCTTAGTTGCGGGGTCAACAAGCCAAGGCCCGCAGTCCTTTAACATAATTGAATAGTGTGGGGCAATCTGAAAAACAAAATTTAGAAAATTTATGGTCTCAAAGTACTAAATAAATGAAGCAGCTGTTACTGTTGGGTGCTATGATGATGGCCAAAGACTAATCCAACAATCGAAGACTGCTCCAAGAAATGAAAATGTTAGAACTGTAATTCAATTATTGCTTCTTCTTTAAATGATAATTGTCATAATGTGAATAATTCATATTTGTTATTGTCAATACAGCCATTGATCAATCAGCAAGGACCCATTGTAACATCATGTTGTTTATTTGCTTGTGTTTAGCAGTTTTCGTTATATCTCACATGCAGAATCAAAGTTGGTTTTTGGTTTGTAAAAGAATGGGGACAAATACTAGTTATATTGTGGTCGACAAAATGGGGGACTTTTTGTGATTGAATTATGACTTGTCTTTGGTTCATGTAGAGTGTATTTCAAGCTAATGTCCATATTAACATATTGATGGCATTAACCCTTATAATTGTGTTTGTCAAAGAAAAAAACACAGTGTGAGCCATAACATCAACATCGATAATATATATATATATATATATATATATATACACACACACTCCATTATTTTTGATTTATTGTTATATAGTTTTAAAGTAAAGGACAAAGAAAAGTAACCAAAAATAGCCGTGAAAACTTATTGTTACGCTTCAATATTTTATAGAGTAGAGCTCTTTATCATCTTTTTTAAATTTTATCGGGTAAAATATTTATATAACTTATAGATAGTTGAAGTAGCTAGATATGTTAGATATATACAATGCTTAAGAACGGGTTAATTATAAAAGGTTAAGGGATCATATTAACAACTAACTACAAAAGCAAATCAAATTAGGACTCTTTAAGAAGTTGATTAGCTATATCTACTTTGTTTCACGTACATCACCTAACATAAAGTCCTTGGGTGCTAAAGATAGTGAAAGCTGTTAACATAAAATACAATTATCAAATGGGGTTGAGTAAGAATTCTTGACTAGTGACAAGGTTTTAAGTTAAATGATACTCACTAATTTTTTTTTTACCGATTCAGATTATCAGCAGAAAGATACACAATACGAGAAAGATACATAAATAATCACGTAATAAATAAAACAAGGATAGAACTGACAGACGGCCAAATAATATCATCACTCTTCAATCTCACAACAAAATATGATAACAAGAATCAAAGACAAGAATAACCATAATACATTTGCTTGTGACACTCAATCCGATCCCACATGTATAATGAACACTGTTGCTGCATGCAACCCGATTCCAATATCAACATTCATTGTTATCGTGTGTAACCCCATCACACACATACACACGTAATATATATATATATATATATATATATATATATATATATATATATATATATATATATGTACACACACGTCACGACCCAAAATTAAACCATGTCGTGATGGAGAAATCCACTACAAACTGTCAGATAACAACAAGACTAACATAGTCTAGAGAAATCCAAAGTACAACTAAGGGGAAGATAAGGAAGAAGAAAAGCAGGATTGCGGTTGCCAGGCAGCTACCTTGCTATCTTCGATGATCCACTACTGAATATATCAACAACCGCTACAGTGGCCAGAAATGTCTGGATCTGCACACAAGGTGCAACAAGTAATGTGAGTACACCAACTCAATAAGTAACATCAATAAATAAGGATTGATAAGTAGTGACGAGCTAGATGAAACTATAGTTCATATCACAAAATCCAGTAAAGTACGACATGCTTTAAAACCAGAGTTTTAAGTCAAATCAGCTTGTTTAAAACTAGTCAGGTAAAATAAATTAAAAATATCTTTCAACAGTTCTCGAACAAGGACTCAAAGAAGCTATGAGCACAAATGATTAAATCATATACCGCCCCTCGGGAAAAACGTTACTCAGTCCTCCCAATCACTCATTCCTCTCAATCACTCGGCACTTAGCACTCGCACTCAGTAGGTACATGTGCTTACTGGGGTATGTACAGACTCCAAAGGGGTTCTGTTAGCCCAAGCGCTATATCAATTCCCGTCATGGCAGAATCAATGAAACATGTTGCGGCGCGCAACCCGATCCCATAAATATCCTCACAATCAGGCCCTCGGCCGCACTCAGTCTTAAACCTTTGCAGTCTCTCGGTCTGTCAGAGATCAAAGTAATCAGCCCAAACAACATTGATATGATGCATCAGATAGAATAACAGAGACTGAGAAATGATGTAAAACTGCATGAACATGACTGGATACAGGTTATCAACAAAAACAGTGAGAGGAAAACAAGAAAAGACCTATAAGGGTCCAACAATACTGGCATAAAGCCTAGACGTGGTATCTAGCATGATTTACAGTAAATATTTCAAAAACACATAAGGAACATATAGCTACAACAGGACATGCAACTTTACAATTGCTACGGGACGGGCCAAATCACAATCCCCAATGGTGCATGCCCACACGCCTGTTACCTAGCATGTGTTTCACCTCCAAATAGTTACATGACATGAAATTTGGGATTTCATACCCTCATTGTATTTTTAAAACTGTTACTTAGCTCAAACCGAGCAAATACCTATTCCGCGATGCATTTTTCTCTGGATTCGACCTCCAAATATTCCGAATCTAGTCACAACCAGTACAATACCAGTAATATATGCTAAAGGAATCAATTCCACAAGAAAAATTACCAAATTAGACCTCAAACCCGAAAATGGCTCAAACCCGGCCCCCGGGCCAACGTCTCAAAATCCGACAAAAGTAACAAAATTACGACCATTCACTCAAGTGTCTACCCATACAAAATTTATCAAAATCCGACATCATTTGGTCCCTCAAATTACACTCTCCAAAATCTCAAGCCATAACTCCCTATTTTCATTTCTAAATCGCATTAATTAGATTACAAAAAAAAGGAAACTATCATAGCTAGGGGTAATAAAGCTCAATTAACTTACCTCAGTGAATACCCTTGATTTCCTTCAAACATCACCCCAAAAGCTCCAAGGTCCGACTTGTAAATGGTGGAAATGAGCAAAAATCACGAAGTCCCCCTTTTTATACCTTCTCCCTATTGAATCCGCACCTGCGGTCAACTTTCACGCTTCTGCGACGCTGCACCTGCGGAATATCCATCGCAGGTGCGGAACTCACTTAGAATCCAAGGTTTCGCATCTGCATCCAAATCTCGCACTGCGGTTGTGCACCTACGCATCTCCCTCTGCTTCTGTAGATCTAACCAACCTCCTCCTTTCCGCATCTGCGCTCCAGGTCTGTCACATGCAAGCTCGCATATGCGACCGCCTTCTCGCACCTGCAGTTCCAGCCCAGATCACCATTGTCCACATCTGTGATGTTCCACACACCTGTGCAGTCTCGCACCTGCGGCTCCCATCCGCAAGTGCGGTAAACACTAGAAGCCCCAGAAAATCAGTAGAATCAACTATCACTCGAGGCAATAATTTATCCGTTAACCACCCAAAACTCACCCAAGGCTCTCGGGACCTCAACCAACCATACCAAAAAGTCATATAACGTCATACGAACTTATTCAAACCTTCGAATCACTCCAAAGAACATCAAAACACCAAATTACCCTCGAATTCCAGTCTAAGAACTTCTATACTTCCAAATTCTGCAAACGACGCTGAAACCTACCAATCCACGCTCGATTAACGTCAAATTTTACACACATGTCAAAAATGAAACCGCGAACCTACTCCAACTTCTGGGGGTCCATTCCGACTCAGATATCAAATTTTCCACTGCCGACCAAAATCACCAAATTTTCAACTTCCGCCAATTCAAGCCTAATTCCACTAGAGACCTCCAAATCCATTTCGGACGCGCTCCCAAGTCCAAAATTACCTAACGGAGCTAACTGAATCATCAAAGTTCAAATATGAGATCGTTTACACATAAGTCAATATCTGGTTGACTTTTCCAACTTAAGCTTCTAAGTAAGAGACTAAGTGTCTCAATTCACGACGAAACCACTCCTGACCCGAACTAACTAACCCGATATATCATAATATAGCTGAAAAACACAAAAGGAAGTAGAAATAAGGAAAACGAGGATGTAACTCTCGAAACAACCGGCGGGATCGTTACATCCTCCCTCTCTTAAACAAACGTTTCTCCTCGAATTGGTTTAGAAACATACCTGAAGTCTCAAATAGGTGCTGATATCTGCTCTGTATCTCCCAGGTGGCCTCCACCATAGGCTGATCTTTCCACTTCACCTTCACTGAAGCTATGACCTTTGATCTCAACTTTCGAACATGCCGATCCAACATGCCCACCGACTCCACATCATAAGTCATATCACCCCTCAATTGAACCGTGCTGAAATCCAAAACATGGGACAGATTGACAACATACTTCTGGAGCATGGAAACATGAAATACTGGATGCACACTCGACAAGTTGGGTGGCAAGGCAAGCTTATAAGCCACCTCCCCTATTTTTTGAAGCACCTCAAAAGGCCCAATGAACCGGGGGCTCAACTTGCCCCTCTTGCGGAACCTCATAACACCCTTGATGGGTGATACCTTCAGAAAAATCTTCTCCCCAACCATGAAAGACACATCATATACCTTCCTGTCCGCATAGCTCTTCTTCTTAGACTGCACCGTGCGAAGCTGCTCCTGAACCAATTTCACCTTATCTAATGCATCCTGGACCAAGTCTGTATCCAATAGCCTAGCCTCACCCGGCTCAACCCATGCTTCTGGAGATCTACACCTCCTCCCATATAAATCCTCGTACAGAGCCATCTGAATACTCGACTGATAGCTATTGTTACATGAAAACTCCTCGAGCAGCAAAAACTGATCCCATGAACCCCCCAAAGTCAATGACACAAGCGCACAACATTTCCAATATCTTAAAAGTGCGCTTGGACTGTCCGTCCGGCTGATGGTGAAACGTTATGCTCAACTCAACCTGAGTACCCAACTCTCAGTGCACGACCCTCCAAAACAGTGATGTAAACTGAGTACCTCTATCTGAAATGATTGAAACTAGGATGCCATGCAGGCGAACAACCTCTCGGATATAAATCTCAGCCAACCTCTCTGAAGTGTAAGTAGTACCAACTAGAATGAAGTGGATGGAATTGGTCAGCCAATCCACAATAACCCAAATATCATTGAACCTCCTAGAAGTCCGTAGGAGCCCAACTACGAAATCCATAGTGATTCGCTCCCACTTCCACTCCGGGATCTCTAATCTCTAAAGCAAGCCACCTGGTCTCTGGTGCTCATACATAACCTGCTGACAGCTGAGACACCGGGCCACAAACCCAACTATATCCTTCTTCATCCTCCTCCACCAATACTGTTGTCTCAAATCCTGGTACATCTTCGCGGCACCCGGATGGATGGAATACTGTGAGATGTGGGCCTCCTAAAGATTTAAATCCTGGAGCCCATCTACGGTAGGATCACAAATCCGACTCTGCATCCTAAACACGCCGTCATCACCAATAGTCACATCCCTAGCATCACCTCACCGAACCCTGTCCTGAAGAACTAGCAGGTAGGGGTCATCATACTGACGCTCCCTGATACGGTCATAAAGAGAAGACCTGGAGACCACGCAAGCCAATACCCGACTCGGCTCTAAAATATCCAATCTAACAAGCTGGCCTGCTAAGGCCTGAACATCAAACGCCAATGGTCTCTCTGCTCCTGGAAGATATGCTAAACTCCCCAAACTCTCCACCCGACGTCTCGAAGCATCGGCCACCATATTGGCCTTCCTCGGATGGTATAAAATAGTGATATCATAGTCCTTAAGAAGCTCTAACCATCTTCGCTGACCCAAGTTAAGATCCTTCTGCTTAAACAAATGCTGCAAACTCTGGTGATCAGTATAGATCTCACAATGAACCCCATACAAATAATGATGCCAAATCTTCAAGGCATGAACAATGGATGCTAACTCAAGATCATGGACATGATAGTTCTTCTCATAGGTCTTCAACTTGCGCGAGGGATAGGCAATCACCCTACCCTCCTACATCAGAACACATCAAATACCTACCCTTGAGGCATGATAATACACGATGTAAGAACGTGAAGCTGATGGCAGAACTAACACTGGAGTTGTTGTCAAGGCAGTCTTGAGCTTCTGAAATCTCTCCTCCCACTCATCCGACCACCTGAATGTAGCACCATTTTGAGTCAATTTGGTCAAGTGCGATGCAATAGATGAAAATCACTCCACAAAACGACAGTAATAACCCACCAAACCAAGAAAACTCCTAATCTTCGTGGCTGAGGACAGTCTAGGCCAACTCTGCACCATCTATATCTTCTTCGGATGCACCTGAATACTCTCACTGGACACCACGTGCCCCAAGAATGCTACTAAAACGAGCAAAAATTCACACTTGGAGAACTTTGCATAAAGCTTCTCCTCCCTCCATCTCTGCAATACAACTCTCAAATGCTGAGCATGCACCTCCTGACTATGAGAGTACACCAAGATGTCATCAATGAATACAATAACGAACACATCCAAATAGGGTTTAGAATACATTGTTCATCAAATGCATGAACGCTGCTAGGGCATTGGTCAACCCAAAAGACATCACCAGGAACTCATAATGGCCATAACGGGTCCTAAAAGTTGTCATAATAATACTCGGACCTTAAATAAATCTTGGAGAACACCCTTGCTCCCTAAAGCCGGCCGAATTGGTCATCAATACGAGAAAAATGATTCTTGTTCTTGACTGTGACCTTGTTAAACTGCCTGTAATTAATGCAAATCCTCAATGGAACCATCATTCTTCTTCATAAATAGAACCGGTGCACCCCAAGGTGACACGCTAGGCTGAATAAACTCTTTATCAAGGAGTTCCTGAAGTTGTTCTTTCAAATCCTTCAACTCCGTCGGTGCCATATGATACGATGGAATAGAAATAAGATAAGTGTCCGGCACCATATCAATGCCAAAGTCAATATCCCTGTAAGGCGGCATGCCTTGCAGATCTGGAGGAATCACATCCAAAAAATCACGTACCACCTTAATAGAATCAATGGTAGGATTCTCTACACTAACATCCCTCACAAAAGCCAGATAGGATATAAAACTTTTCTCAACCATATGTTGAACCTTCAAATACGAAGTCCCTATACTAGGTACACAGTCTATAGAACCGCTCCACACAATCCTCAAAAATCTCGGCATCGCCATGTCACGTTCTTAGTGTGACAATCTACAATAGCATGACATGGGGATAATAATTCCATACCCAATATAACATCAAAGCGAACCATACTGAGCAAGAAAAGGTCCACTCAGGTCTTGATATGTGGCAATAATTCACGGTTTAAGGCATTATGTACCTTACATTTTATGTGCGTTAATGATAAAAATACACGTGTATGTGCATAATGGAGTCTATTTCATGTGTAGGTGAATTGGAGATGGAAGCCGAGCTAAATGGATGCATAAACGTCAAAAATACGCTCAAGAGTCGAAAAGGAGTGACCCGGGCTATAGTCGGGCGTTTGAGCTGTAAAGCCTGGTCATACCAGACTATAGCTGGGCGTTTGGGCTATAAATCCTGGCATGACCAGGCGTTTGGGGGGGATTAGAGCCCTAACTCTAGGCCTGGCCAGTCTTTATCTCAGCGTTAGGGCCATAAAACCTGGTCCCTGGCCCGGTCAAGTTCGAGTTTTGAAGGTTTTAGGTGTTTTCCGATTTGAATATATGTCTCCTACACGTTTAGGGTTTGTCCCAAACATATAAATAGACCCAAAAATACAACTTTGAGGGGAAGATGCCATTTTTGGGGAGAAGATACACATGTGATCGTTAGGAAGCAAAGGATTATCAGTTTTCTTCATCTTATTCTAGTATTTTTCATTTATGCGACACTTATGCAATTGTTTGATTCTAGCATGAGTGGCTAAACGCCCATTGTTATGGGGTTGTGGTTTAGCCATGAATATTGTTATTCGAAATTAATTTAACCTTGATTATAGTTCACTCAATATATGGTTGTTTCTTCAATTCTGTGTTTAATTGCTTAATTGTCTGGCCAACAGTTAGGTTCTATATACTATCTATGTTATGCTTGGGAAAGTCGTATATAGATTAGAGAAGAATTGAAGAGAGCGCGATCTTAACCCTTCAGGGGAGCGATTTGTGGTTAGGATAGGAATATACCTAGTCACCGTGCTTAATTAAACGTCGTAACCTTAGTGTGTTCTAATAGATTAATTTCATAGGAATATAGGCGTCAATCTATTGAGAATAGGCGAGTAGTGCTTCGGGATAAGGCTATGAGAGCAATTATCGATTAATTAGCAACCATGAGTGAATTATATGAAAGGGAGAGTTAATTAAAATACAATACGAGTGGTGAATTGATCACAACCCTGGAATACTTATCTCTACTAAATACACAACAATACTCTTGTTACTAGATAATTAGTTCTTTCATAGAATCACAGTATAAAATAGTTACATTCCTTGATTGTATTTTGGTTTCATTAAATAACAATTAGAGTGATTTGGAAAGTAGTTTACACAAGTCCTTGTGGGTTCGACATTCGATTTAACAATATATTACTTGCTACGACCACGTATAATTGCGTGCGTGTTTGGGACCAACATGTTTTTGGCGCCGTTGCCGGGGACTTGAATATAGACTACTTTCTAGTTACTTGCTTTATTTGTTTATTTCATTGAGTCTAACATCACGTGATATTTGCTCTAATATCAGGAACTTCGATTGAATGCGTAGGGTTAGAAGCCAGGACAGACTTGACGCCTTTGACCCCGACCCTGAGAGAATATTTCACAGGAGGTTGCGAGAAGCAAGAGATACAGACAATATTTAGGACTTCATCCGATTTCATGTGAACATGGCAGAGGAACAACACGTGGCTGTTCAGGAGATGGCAATGCCTAGTATTGCTAATGTTACCTCCAGCGTCGTGAAACCCAGAATCACTGGGCACTTCGAGCTGAAACAGAGCATGATCTAGCTACTTCATGCAAATTGGCAGTTTATGGGTCTCCCACACGAGGACCTTCAGCAGCACATTCTGAACTTCTTGGAGATTAGTGATACTTATATCACTAACGGGGTCACGCCAGATTATGTGAGGCTCACACTTTTCCCATTCTCTATATTGGGTGAAGCAAGGCTGAAGGCAAAACCAGCTAATTCCATTATAACATGGAACGATTTGGCGAGAAAATTTCTGGCAAGGTTCTTCCCTTTAGGAAAGACTGCAAAGATCAGGAGTGAGATAGTCTCCTTTAGATAGAAAACGGGTGAATCTCTATATTCAGCATGGGGAAGGTTCAAGGAGCTACTCAGAGTCTGCCCTCAGCACAATCAGACAAACGAGGTCTTAGTTCACACCTTCATTGAGGGGCTCCATCCGCAAACAAATATTATGGTAGATGCAGCAGTTGGAGGTCAGGTGTTGGAGAAGAATTATGATGAAATATTGACATTACTAAATAAATTCTCCAAAAGCAATCCAGACTGGCAAGTTGACATGGGGAGAAATGTGGCTCAAAAGTGACGAGGGGTTCTTGAACTAGATGTGGTCTCAGCATTGTAAGCTCGGATTTCCACATTGACTAACCAAGTCAATCAGATAAACCTGATCATTAACAAGAAACAATCTCAACCAGTGCAATAGATTCAGGTATTTTGTTAAGTATGTGGAGAGGGTCATTCGAGTGATTTATGCCCAGTCAATCCAGAATCTGTCTGCTTTGTGGGTAACGCGAATAGGGGACAAGAAAATAAATATGGAAACACTTATAACCCCAACTGGAGAAACAACCCAAACCTCTCTTGGGGTGGAAATCAAAGCACTCAGAATCACTACAGGCATCTAGCACCTCAACAACAGTACAAACCACCTCAGGCTGAACCATCAGCAAGCCTTGAGGAGATCATGAAGTGAATCATGAATGAACAACTTGCTTTCAATCAGAAAATAATGGCTGATCACCAAGCCCAGAATGTAGCGATTAGAAATTTAGAATGTCAAGTGGGGCAACTCGCCAGTTCTCAAAATACCCTACCAACGGGGGCTCTTCCAAGTGACACTGAAGCTAATCCTAAAGCATCTGTTAATGCTATGTCATTGAGGAATGGGAAACAATTGGAAGAAGTCCACTATAAAAAGAGAAAGGAGGTAAATTTTAATGAGAAGCCATCCACTATTGAATCAACATCAGACAACCCAAAAGAATCAGATAAGCCAGCAAAGGAAGCGGTGGCTGAACAAACCCCACCAATTGTTGCGAGGCCACCCCCTCCATTCCCTCAAAGGTTGCCAAAAGGTGAAAGATAATGCAGCATACAAAAAGTTTCTTGACCTCTTGAAGCAGGTAGAAATCAATATTCCACTGGTAGAAATCCTGCAGGAGGTGCCCAAATATGGTAAATACATCAAGGACATTGTGGCCAATAAACGAAGGATGACTGAGTTGGAAACCGTGGCGCTCACTAAGGAAGTTAGCTCAAGAATTCAAAGCAAGCTACCTCAGAAATTAAAAGATCCGGGTAGTTTTACTATCCAAATCTCAATTGGTAAGCATACAGTCGGGCGAGCTTTGTGCGATCTTGGGGAAGGTATTAATTTGATGCCGCTATCTGTGTTCAAGAAGTTGGGGTTGGGTGAACCACACCCAACAACAGTGATTTTACAATTGGCTGATCGCACCATTGCTCATCCTCAGGAAGTAATTGAGGATGTGTTGGTTCAGGTTGGCTCTTTCATATTCCCAACTGATTTCTTTATCTTGGACTATGAGCCTGATCAGGAAGTCCCGTTTATTTTGGGGAATCCGTTCCTAGTTACGAGTCGAGCTATCATTCATGTGTGTGAAGGGAAAATGACGAGGCGAGTTGGTGATCAAATGGAGGTGTTTAATGTTTATAAGGCACTCAAGTTACCTTTCCACTATGAAGAGCTATCCATGATTACTGTAGTGGAAAGAAAATCGGCATCAATGGTTCCATGCATAAGTCCGGTTGACCCTCTTGAGTGAGTGTTAGTTGGGGATGAAGAGAACTGTGGGGATGAAACAAGGGGAGACATTGAGAGAGTTCTTGAAGTATCTTGCAGTTACCTCCACGGGCTAGGAAAATTTGAAGAGTTGAACAAGCCTGTTACTCTAACCCCTCCTAAGCCATCTATTGAAGAGGCCCCAAAGCTGGAACTCAAACCTCTTCCAGCACATTTACGCTATGCCTATTTGGGGAATTCTGAGACATTGCCCGTGATCATCTCATCCAGCCTGACCAATACACAAGAATAGAAATTACTTAGGGTACTTCGTGAGCACAAAAAGGCGATTGGGTGGACCATTGCAGATATTAAAGGAATCAGTCCATCGTTTTGCATGCATAAAATCTTTTTGGAAGATGGACATCGCTCGAGTGTTGAGCAGCAAAGGAGGCTGAATCCCATCATTAAAAAAGCAGTGAAGAAAGAAGTAATAAAATTGCTGGATGCATGTATCATTTTTCCTATTTCTGAGAGCAACTGGGTGAGCCCGGTTCAATGTGTACCCAAAAAGGGAGGGATGACCGTGATTGAGAATGAGAAGAATGAGCTAATTCCTACCCGCACTATTACTGTTTGGAGAGTTTGCATTGATTATCGAAGGCTCAACAAAGCAACCCGCAAGGATCATTTTCCACTCCCATTCATTGATCAAATGCTGGAAAGATTAGCAGGGCATGAATCTTATTGCTTTCTGGACGGGTATTCAGGTTACAATCAAATTGTCATATGCCCAGATGATCAGGAGAAGACCACGTTTACTTGCCCTTATGGCACCTTCGCCTTCAAGCGAATGCCATTTGGTCTTTGCAATGCATCAGCCACCTTCTAGAGATGTATGATGGCTATTTTCACTCATATGGTGGAAAAATTCGTAGAGGTGTTCATGGATGACTTCTCAGTCTTTGGGTCATCTTATGATGATTGTTTGAAAAATCTGAGCATGGTGTTGGCCCGTTGTGAAGAAACGAATCTGGTGTTAAATTTGGAGAAATGCCACTTTATGGTGCAGGAAGGCATTGTTTTGGGTCATGGAGTATCTAAAAGTGGCATCGAAGTTGATAAGGCAAAAGTGGAGGCAGTTGAAAAACTACCTCCACAAATTTCAGTGAAGGGCGTCCGGAGTTTCTTGGGACATGCATGATTTTCTAGGCGCTTTATTAAAGATTTTTCTACAATTGCTACTCCTTTGTGCAGGTTGCTGGAAAAAGATGTCAAGTTCAATTTTGATGCGCCCTGCTTGAAGGAATTTGAGGAGCTAAAAAAGAAACTGGTAGATGCCCCCATAATTGTTGCACCTGATTTGTCAGTACCATTTGAACTTATGTGTGATGCAAGTGACCATGCAATTGGGGCAGTGCTAGGCCGAAAGAAAGAAAAGGTGTTTTATTTCATCTACTATGCGAGTAAGACCCTTGATGATGCACAACAGAATTACACCACCACTGAGAAGGAGCTGTTAGCTGTGGTGTAGGGCTTTGAAAATTCCGGGCATACTTGGTGGGAACAAAAGTTACAGTCCACACAGATCACGCACCAATCAGGTATTTATTTACAAAGAAATAATGTAAAACTAGATTGATGCGTTGGGTTTTATTATTGCAGGAATTTGATGTGGAAATAAGAGACCGAAAGGGCACTGATAACCAAGTAGCTGATCATATGTCAAGGCTGGAAAATCATGATCATGTTGAGGAAGGTGGAGATATTAAAGAAGTTTTTCCTGANGGAAATAGAATGTGAAGCAAGAAAGAGATTCTTACGCGAGGTGAAGCTTTACTACTGGGATGAGCCCTACCTGTACAAAGAATGTGGTGATCAGTTAATGAGGAAATGTATTCCTGATAAGGAAGTGGAACTTGTGCGGTATGATTGTCATGCATCACCATATGGGAGCCATCATGGTGGCGATAGAAAAGTGGCGAAAGTGCTACAACCTGGTTTTTTCTGGCCAACACTATTCAAAGATGCCCACACATTTGTTAAAAAGTGTGATCAGTGCCAGAGAACAGGAACGATAAAAAGGAAGCACGAGATGCCTTTGAATAATATCTTTGAGGTAGAGGTTTTTTATGTATGGGGGATAGACTTTATAGGTCCATTCCCATCATCCAGGGGAAATAAATACATTTTGCTGGTTGTTGACTACGTGTTGAAATGGGTGGAGGCAATTGCATTACCGACGAATGATGCCATGGTTATCGCTGCGTTTTTTAAAATGAATATATCTCCAGATTTGGTACTCCTCGTGCTTTGATTAGTGAAGAAGGAACCCACTTTTGCAATCGCTTGCTGAATAATCTTTTAGCTAAATGGGGTACGTCATCGAGTTGCAACAGCATATCACCCTCAAACAAGTGGACCAGTAGAGGTATCCAACAAAGAAATTAAGAAAATATTAGAGAAAACGGTGAGTGTGAACATGAAAGATTGGGCTGCTAAGTTAGATGATGCCTTATGGGCATACAGACCGTACAAGCTACTCTATGGGAAGGCATGTTACTTGCCCGTAGAGCTTGAATATAAGGCATATTGGGCCATCAAGAATCTAAACATGAACCTTGAAGCCGCGGGTGAGAAAAGATTGCTGCAGCTGGATGAATTGGATGAGTTCAGGTTACACTCATACGAAAATGCCAAACTTTACAAAGAAAAGACCAAGAGATGGCACGACAAACATATAAATCCGCATCATTTTGAACCAGGCCAACAAGTATTATTATTCAATTCTAGGCTGAGACTGTTTCCTGGAAAGCTGAAGTCGAGATGGTTAGGCCCGTTTGAGATAGTGAGAGTCACCCCATATGGTGCACTTGAGTTGCGAGCTATACATGGTGAAAGAAAATTTTTAGTGAACGGACATAGAATCAAACACTATTGGGGTGGCACCATAAATCGTGAGAAGACCAAGGTCGTGCTCGCTGATTAGTGAGGTGAGAGTCTGCGTCATGCCACGACGTTAAATCAGGCGCTTGTTGGGAGGCAACCCAGCCTGTATATCTTTTCATTATTTTTTTCAGTGTCAGTTTTGTGTTGTTTTTATTTTGTAGATTAGGGAAGGTCTAAGTACCCAAAAGTTGAAGCTGGGGAGCATGTTTGAGCTTAAGTGTGAGGTCATCCCGACTCTAAAGATTGAGAATCATGCCCGGGCTATGACCGAGAGGGTCACAGAGAGTATTTCTCACCCTTGTTTTAATGTTTTTCTTTGTGATCATGCATCGAGGACTATGCATAACATAAGTGTGGGGTAGGGAAAGTAATTTTTGAAGTGAAGTGTAATTGTGTAAAATTATTGGTTAGTTCAAGAAAAGTCTCGAATTTTTCCCAACGATGGATATGTTGGACAATTTTCTTGAGGGATAAACTCCGATTTAAAAAACACCAAAAAGATTTTTTTATTTATTTTTTGGATACTTAGGTTGTATACCTTGGTTTTTCTTTGGGCACCGGTTCTTTTCCAAGGGTGTAACTTGAACCGGGTACTTTAAATTTTTATTGTTTTTTTGGAGTAGTTAGGAAGAAACTAAGTAACTTAGACATACCCATTGACATGTTTGGTGCTGGCATATTAGGTTATGAAATACATTATGCTTTCCCTTGTATTTGGGTTGACTTGTGATGCCGAAGAAAATAAATAGCCTATTTTGTGACACCTTAACTCAGTTGTTTGACTTGTATGCTACATAGTGTGATATTGCTTAATTCGCTCAATTTTCTGTGCTTGCTTGACTTGAGAGTTGAATATAACCATTGTGATTGAGTCATGTGCAATGTGTGAGTGTGGTTTAGTGATTTCTTAGGCTATCTTGTGTAGTCTAGAACTTTCCCCGTGTGTTAATCGAAGAGAAATTGTAGGTTATGCTAGTCTAGAAGATGACGTAGGCATTTTCTTGCTTGATTATGGATGTGTTTGTCACATGAGAATTAAAATGTCCATTGCTAGCCCTTTGATCCTTTTGACATTTTCTTTGGTACCCACATTACAAGCCGTACCCCTCTTTTGTTCTTAAATTGAGATTTTTGCACCTTTTCCTCCTAAGGGACTTAGTCGCTAAAAGAAGTAAGGTGGGATAATGGGGATTAACTATTGGGTGGAGTATTGGAAAGGAATGTTAGTGCACTAAAAATTGTATTCAAAATCCACTAGCCAATGAACTTTCATGTATGGAGTGTGTGTAGGAAAGAAAGAAAAAAAATGATAGTAAAAGTATGTACAAAAAGATACACTCCTCCCAATTTTTATTCATTTGTGCTAGTGAAAATATAGAAGTTCTTAATTGAAAAAGGGCTATGTTGAATATGAATTGTGTCAAGGGAATTGGTTGAGAAGAATATGTGTTGATTTGTGAAGGTACTGTATTAATGTGCTTAGGAGGGTTAGTCACTATTCCTAAATATATGATACCCTTCATTTAGCCTACATTACAGCTTTAAAAGTCCTCATTGATCCTAGATTTGGATAACTTGAATTAGTGGAGATCTACACTATGGGTAAACTTATGGTACGACCACGGGATGCATATGAGTTCTTGGTGAGAGTGAGTGACTTTGTTGAATTGTATGATGTCCTTAAAATATGTTCAAAACCATATTTGAATGTGTGGACTATTTATATTCACTCCTTTGTTGTTGGTGAGGGCACATGATCTTATGAGCGATTGGGAATGTTGTAAACTTTTTTGTTGGGTAGGTACGTGAATTAAGAGGGCTTAGTAGTTGCAAGTTGACTCTTGAGGTTGGGTGGTTGCAATTAGGTTGTTGGTATGATTGATTTAATTGTTGTACTTGGGCATGTTTAAAGAAGGGGAAGAATGTGAAATTTTGTATGTTCGTACTTGATTGCCGGTATCGATCATAGTTAAGGGGTAGGGTGTGTGATTGAAAAGTAAAATACTCCTTGATAATGAAATGTGCACGTGTTGAAAGGTAGTAAACTGTCCCATTGCTCGAGGATGAGAAGGATTCTAAGTGTGGGGTGTTGATGTAGCTTACATTTTATGTGCGTTAATGATAAAAATACACGTCGTATGTGTATAATGGAGTCTCTTTCATGTGTAGGTGAATTGGAGATGGAAGCCGAGCTAAACGGATGCATAAACGTCAAAAATACGCTCAAGAGGCAAAAAGGAGTGACCCGGTCTATAGCCGGGTGTTTGAGCTGTAAAGCCTAGTCATACCAGGCTATAGCTGGGGTTTTGGGCTAAAAAGTCTGGCATGACCAGGCGTTTGGGGGGCATTAGGGCCCTAACCTTAGGCCTGACCAGGCTTTATCCCGGCGTTTGGGCCATAAGCCTTGTCCCTGGTCCGGTCAAATTCGAGTTTTGAAGGTTTTAAGTGTTTCCAAAAACAAGACTAACCCTTCACGGGATCGTTAGGAAGCAAAGGATTATCAGTTTTCTTCATCTTATTCTAGTATTTTCCATTTATGCAACACTTATGCAATTGTTTGATTCTAGCATGAGTGGCTAAACACCCATTGTTCTGGGTTGTGGTTTAGCCATGAATATTGTTATTCGACATTAACTTAACCTTGATTATAGTTTAATTGCTTAATTGTCTGGCCAACAGTTAGGTTCTATATACTATCTATGTTATGCTTGGGAAAGCCGTATATAAAATAGAGAAGAATTGAAGAGAGCGCCCTCTTAACCCTTCAGGGGAGCGGATTTGTGGTTAGGACAGGAATATACCTAGTCACCATGCTTAATTAAACATTGTAATCTTAGTGTGTTCTAATATATTAATTTCATAGGAATATAGGCATTAATCTATTGAGAATAAGCGAGTAGTGCTTCGGGAGAAGGCTATGAGAGCAATTATCGATTAATTAGCGACCATGAGTGAATTATATGAAAGAGAGATTTAATTCGAATGCAATATGAGTGGTGAATTGATCAAAACCCTGGAATACTTATCTCTACTGAATACACAACAATACTCTTGTTACTTGATAATTAGTTCTTTCATAGAATCGTAGTATAAATGGATTGTATTTTGGTTTGATTAAATAACAATTAGAGTGATTTGGAAAGTAGTTTACACAAGTCCTTGTGGGTTCGACATTCGATTTCACATTATATTACTTGCTACGACCATGTATACTTGCGTGTGCGTTAGGGACCAACATGTCTACAGACCCCCAATAGTCACCACACACAATCGATACACACGGTCCACAACAATAGCATCACCCACATGAGAAGATACATGGACAGATAAAACTAAAGACCCGCGGGGCATATCCAGAAAATGGGCGAAATATGAGGAAACATATGAATACCTTGAACCAAGGTCAAATATTATAGAGGCATCTATATGACATACTGAGACAATAGCTATAATCACAGGAGCTGAAGAAATAGCATATGGTCTGGCTGGGAGGGCATAGAAACGGGCCTGACCACCACTGATCGGCCTCCCCCTCTAGGGCGACCCCTAGCTGACTGACCTCTACCCCTAACTGACAGGGCGGGTGATGAAGTAACTGGTTCTAAAGTCGAAAGTTGGCTCCTCTGCTGAGATGGACCCCCATGAAGACTAGGAAATTGGCTCCACATATTCCCAAACTCCTCACCCTCGAAACAACTCCCTGGTGCTGGTGACGGGGACTGAAGGGAACCCCTAGCACCGGGATAACTGGTAGAAGAACCTGGCATGGAGGAGCCCTAAACTGATGGAGCAGGGGACGAACTCCGGGCTGGGAGGGCACTGAGTAATGAGTGGCCTTGATCAGAATTGTGAGAACTATGGCCCGATGATGCACCACGGTGATAGGCCGGCTAACTGAGAATGCCTGAATGGATGACTTCTGTCGTGCTATAACTGAACCGCATGAGGCACACCACTGAACCCACCTTGTCCACGAGGCCTCTTGGCCTCCCTCTCAACCTTCTCCTGACCGCGAACCATCTCAATCTGTCGAGAAATGTCGACAACCTCATCAAAAGTAGCACCAGCCACTCTCTCTGGGGTCATAAGCAATCAAAGCTGGAAAGTGAGGCCATCTATAAACCTCTTGATCCTCTCTCTGTTTGTAGGAGCCAACCAGATAGCATGACGGGCCAACTCAAAGAATCGCATCTCATACTACTTCAGAGACATCTCACCCTGAGGAAGTTTCTCAAACTACCTACACAGCTCCTCTCTGCGAGACTAAGGCACAAACTTCTCCAGAAAGACAATGGATAATTATTGCCAACTAAGGGGTCTTGTACCGACTGGCTTACGCCTCTCGCAAGCCTCCCACCAACTAAATGCAGCACCAGAGAACTGGAAGGTAGTGAATGAGACCCCACCGGTCTCCAGAATGCCTGATGTACGGAGTATCCTCTGACACTTATCCAAGAAACCATGTGCATCCTCACCCTCTGCAAAACTGAAAGATGAAGGCTGGAGTGTCCCAAACATCTCCCATCTACGCTCCTCATCCTCAGGCGTAACAGGAACCACATAGTCTTGAGCAGGTACAACCGTGGTGTCTGGAGTCCCTGAACAACCTGCTCGGATGTGCGAGCAGCGGGGGTCTGAGTGCCTCTTCCGGCCTGAGAAGTGGTTGCGGCCGTAGAAATAGAGACCGTCTGAGCAAGGCCAGTACACACTGACCGAATCTGAGCTAGGGCCTCCTGAAGCCAGGAGTCACAATAGGCACAGGTTGTGCCTGAGATGGTCCCGCTTGGACATCTACGACTGGGACCTGTTCCTGATATGGAGCAACTAGAGGGTCTACAGGTACTGCTCCGGCTATTGAGCGGGCAAAACCTCTACCCCTACCACGGTCTCGACTGCGGCCTCAACCTCTCGCGGCCCTAACTGGTGGTACTGGTGGCTGGTCCTCCTGATCGGTAGTGAGAGTCCTCACCATCTCTGAGAGAATGAAACAGTAGAAGTTTAGTTACCAGAATCAACAGATTCGCACGACATGAATTCAAGAATGTGACTCTTCCTAAGGGTTCTACAACCTCTCGAAGATAAGCACGGGCGTCTCGGTTGCGATCCGCAAAAATCTATTAAACCTGCTCATGACTCGTGAGACCTATGTAACCTAGGTTCTGATACAAACTTTTCACGACCCAAAATAAACCCTTTCATGATAGAGCCTATCGTGGTACTAGGCAAGCCGACAAACATAAAAAATATTTTGGTATATCATTAAAAAGGTAATTCAAAGCTTTTCATACTAGAATCTTCATAAAAGAGTTCAAATCAAAATAAAATACGAAAAAGATAGCCCGACATCGGGATGTCACTAAGTCAAGCAACCACTACAAACTGTCTCATAACAACAAGACTAACATAGTCTGGAGAATTCCAAAGTACAACTAAAGGGAAGATAAGGAAGAAGTAGGATTGTGATCGCTAGGAAGCTATATTTCTATCTCCGATGATCTGCTACTGAATATATCAACAACCGCTACCGTGGCCAGAAATGCATGGATCTGCACAGAAGGTGCAAAGAGTAACGTGAGTACACCCACTAAGTAAGTAACAAGAGTAAATAAAGACTGAGAAGTAGTTGTTTAACAAACGAATTAGACCCTTTAACTAAAGCCTATTTTTAATATGAATACGGGTTACTGATAATCAAGATAATGGGAAAAATGAACAATAAACAATATTATAGAAATAAAAGATTGATGTTGATTGTATTCGTGAATCAGATGCCTTTACAAGCTGTATTCCCCTCCCTTATATAGGAGATTCTTATAACGTACGGTTCTTGCTATGGTTACTCATTAATGACTAATTATGACATTAATGAGGCGTTATAAAGGATAACGGTAATTGGGGTTCAGTTACATAACGTTTGAGTAATCAATTGTGGGTCCCTGAATCTGTTCGTAGCTTTGTCTAGATTCATTCTGACTGTGCCTCTGTCCCATTTTGATCAAGTTGAGTTTCCCGTGGCTGATAAGTTTGTGGGTTTACTGAACCGTCCCTCTTTGTACCGTATCTCTTCAAGGAGTCATGTCCAGCTGCCGCGTTTTCTTGTGTCTACGTGACTAGATGAGTTGTCAAAAGCTGGCTTACGTGTGAAACTCTTTTCTTACCAATACAGATAGTCCCCCCACTTACCATATATTTAACGATTAATATTTGGTAAGTGGATATTCATTTATGGCGGGAATGTTTTGCCACCGCTTTTCCTTGAATCATTGTATCCTTCTCTGCACCATAGGCGTCATTTGTCACTTCCATTTAATGATCATACCACGTACCCTTTTCGGATTGGTTCTGCATTTACTCAACAGCTTTTAGGACTTTTTCGGCTGTTACAGTCCCGAAGTGACACCTTCAATTATGACTTTTCATCATTATTTTCCTTTTTCTTCATGTTTGATGGTTGTCTTCAAGTATAAAATCATGTTTTCGTTTATTTGCTTCCATGAAACACTTTTCTAACTTTGTCTTTTGTAAAGAACTTTCTTCTTTTCCTTTGTAAACATGTCTTCTTCAAACCAACTTCAAAGAGTAATAGATATTGAAAGTTTAGCTTTTTCTTTTGCTCTGACTAGGAGTTGGAGGGGTGGTAGACTTAGAATTCTAGGATCCATTCCTTCGAGTGGCTCTTCTTCTTCTCAGATAGTTCCTTCTCCTTCCACTAGATCTCCTGTTTCTCCGAGATTTAGAGTTTCTCGGTCTTTGTCTAGAAGTAGAGGCGAATTCCTTCGTGAACCTGGAGTCGATGAAATTGTCCCTACTGAGTTTGTTTTCGCTAGGGATAGTCATGTTCTTGTAGGTCAATCTTTTTCTCTTAATAGTGTAGAAAGATATCTAACCCTTATAATTGAGGGTCAGATTTCCCTTGTTCGTAGGGAATGCTTTTGGAAATCTGACTTTCCTGTCTATATTCCGAATAGTAATCAAAGAATAACGTCTTACAAGATGGTATTTTCTATTGTTTATACGTATCCTTTCACTTTAGGGTTTAAACCCCTATTGACCCAGTTATAATTGAGTTTTTCCATTTTTTCAATATCTTCTTAGGACAAGTTGGCCCGCTTTTGTGGTGAGTTGCCGCATGCCTTAAGAGTTTGGCTTCTTTAGTTACCTTCAACCATCTTATTCACGTATAATCTCCTACCTTATTTCATGAAGGGGTTTTTACTCTGACTGGTAGAAGCAAAAGAGTGTTGGTAACCCCTGGAGACGATAAGGATAGGGGTTGGAACCTCCGGTATGTTGTTGTTCCCACTGCTGGTTTAGTGGGTGAAGAAAATCTTCCCTTCCTTGAGAAGTGGAATGGCGCACGTGAGTATACTTTAGCTTGCATTTACTTTTTCTTGTTTTGACTTAAGATGTTTTATTTAACACCGCATCTGCTTATTTTCCTTTTCTCAGCAATCATGAATACTATTGAGAATGTCTCCGGTATTCGTGATTGGGTAGAAAAACTATTATCTGTTGCTTCTTCAGAAGAATGATCTTGGAAGTACCTCGCTGGGAGGTATGGTTGGCAAGTAAAGACCCACGGTAAGTGAATATTTTGTTCTTACTTCTTCCCTTACTTGAGTCTCTTTTTTTTTGTCGTGTAACTTTTTTCCCCTTTTAATAGGATTCTCTGCTCGTGGGGTGTCTGCTTCCTCTATCCTGAAGATGTCCTTGGATCAAGCCCAGGAAATTATTGTTGGTTCATCTTCCTCGAAGAGGAAGATTAGTGAGTCTCCTTCCATAGAGGAAGAGGAAGAGGGTGCTTTAGTGCACAGGCCACGGAGAAGGAAAATGGTCTTAGATGATGAGCCTACTGCCTCAACCTTGCCTCCCGTGTTTGTGATAGATCCCCCTGCCTTTGATGACGTTTCGCATTCCCATATTCATAGTGGTATTGATCTTGCTCCCGACAACGTCCCTTTGGATGTTGTCTTTCCTGCTTCTTTGAGAGAAGCTGTTTCGTCTATTTCTTTGGCTATCTCAACTTTTGTTGCTGCTTTTCCTGTAACTTCTTCAACTGTTGAACTTTCCATGCATGCTTCTTTGCTTGTGGCTTCTCCAGCTCCTCAAACTTCCATGCCTGTTGTTATTCCATCTCTACCTGCGTCCATGCCTTCCGTTAGGGAAGTAGGGTCTTCCAGCAGAGAGATGCGGCAGGTGGTAATAGAGGTTCCAGCCGAGGGAAACCTTTTCAAGAAGACGGGTGAGCCTGAAGTGTGGCTCGAGCCTTTGATAGGTCCTGCTGAGAAAGAAAAGCTAGCTAGCCACGGTGCTCTTACATGGGCAAATGAGTTCGTGCATACCTCTTTGAAGGTATGGTGTAAGTTATCCTCTTTCACTCTCGTATATGAAAATTATCATATCTGACTGGTTTATTTCTTGTAGATTAACCTTATAGACATGGCGCTTATGAAGACGATTTTGAACACAGACCAAGAGACAAGAGAGTTGCAGGCAGAAGTTGATAATTGGAAATAATTAGAAAGACAAGAGAGTTGTAGGCCTAAGGATTGACATGGACGCTTTAGAAGAGGAAAGGAGTATCTTGAAGCAGCAGATGAGACTTATGGCAGCAGAACTAGCAGTGGGGCAGGCTTCATGCAGTCAAGCTGACAAAGATAAGAGTGTTCTGGAGTCTTCGTTCGCGGAGCAGCTGTCTCGTGCATCAGAGGAGACTAGAGACTTGAAGAACTTGCTGGGGCAGAAGGAAGAATACTCAGGCGAGCTCGTGCAATCAATCACTCATACTCAAGAAGATCATCGAAGGGCTTTAGACAAAGCTCAAACTTTAGAGGAGACGATTGTTCCATTAAGGGCCGCTCATGAAGCTGCGGAGGCGGAGAAGGACGGGTTGAGGGCTGAGCTTCAAGTGTGGGCACATGATTATGAAGATTTGGAAGAGGTGGCTGCTGTCGATGTGAGCTGGGCGTATATGAATTCTCTCCTTGACACATTGATGGAAATGAGTCAAGAGGGTTTGGACCTTAGTGCTGAAATAGCAAAAACTAAGGAAGCGATGGAGATGGCTCAACAGGGTCATAACCTCTCTTCAGCTGATAGTGAGACTCCAGCCCCTCATGCCTCTTCATCCTCAGTTGCTCCCGCTCCTTCTACCTCTGAAGTTAACCTCTCTCTTGAAAAGATTTTGGTTTATCCCTTTTTTCTTTTTCTTTGTATCAATTGGTGGTTACCCCCAGTCCCATCGGGGGTAAGTTTTGATTTCCTTTAAGTCCCCAAATGAAAACTTAGGGGCACCACAATGTAAATATAAAAATCGTATACGGCTAAGTATAAATTAATACTTAGTTTTTAGCCATTTTTAATATATAAATGTTGGTTCCAATTTTGTTGAGTTTCTGTTTCACTCTTTAAGTCTTTTGCATGCTTTATTTATCGAGGTTTTAGTTTTACCTTCGAGTTTTGCATGTGGAATTCTTTAGCTACTCGTACCTTTTTTATAATAGGCACGGTGTCATATTAAATGTGTGCCTTTTTGTAATAGACATAGTTTATGGAAGAGGGCCCTTTATAATTGACATGAAGAAGATGTCTCAACTTCATGATAAGGCAATAGAGTGATAGGAATTTTACACATGTTTAAGAATGTTTCTAAGGAAATTTTTTTGTTTAAACTCCCATGACATTTTACATGTGTTTGGTTATCGTCTAAAACTCACGCTTGCAACTGTTTTTTGTTTAACAGGTTTTGATATACTCTTGTATTTCGTAACTGTTTTAATAGGTAACAGTTTTTCGATATTAATACAAGGAAATAACTGTTTTTTACTAGTAACAATTTTTATAAAGATTGGGGTTTTTACCCGCAACTATTTTGGAAATAGTTTTCTAATAAGTACGAGGGAAATGTTTTCTTAATCGTAACTGTTTTTATTTGATAATAGTTTTTTGAACCAATACAAGTATTTAGATCTTTCATCCATAATTGTTTTATTCGAGAACATTTTTTTGAATGAGTATATTGATGATGATCGTTTACCCCTAACTATTCTTGTTACAACAGTTTTGAAAAGATGTACATTTCTTTCCCGTGACTAACATTTTTCCTTTCAACCTGAATATGTTCGAAGGTTTTTGGTTTATGCATTAGGCTTTGTATTTGGATGGCTCTTTTGATTTCTTTCGATTCTACTCGTGTCACTTGTCTCATTGGGTAGATGGGTCTTTAGGCTCGAGGTTTTGACTTTCTGATAGTCTTTTTTGCTTCTTCATAGCCTTCCATACTGTATAGTCCCCCAAGTGTTTGAGCTGTGAAGAATGAAATCTCGAGCACTTGATTATTCCTTCCTTGTGGTCCATTTCCTGAAAAGGAAAAACATTCTGAACTCGAAGGTATATAGTTTTTTAGATGATGACTGCTTAACCATTTTTAAAATCTCCATTAGAAAGTTTAACCCTAGACCGAGAATTGTGTTACTTCCTCGTGTCTTTGCAGGTCTAATATCATCATCTGGCGATGGGTTAGCTTTATGCATATCATCTAAAAAAGTTAGTAAAATTTTTAAAAGTTCAAAATAAAACCTAAACGTGTGATACCTGACAATGGGTTTTCTTTTCTTTTTAGAAGTAATACTTCTTCAGATGGATGACGTTCCAATTTGTTGGTAGAAATCTACCGTCCATATCTTCCAATTCATAGGTGCCTTTTCCAGCTATGCCTCGGATTTTGGAAGGTCCTTCCCAGTTTAGATTTAGCTTTCCTGCACCTACTTCTTTTGTTGATTAAAAGACTTTTTTGAGGACGAAGTCACCAATTTTAAAGTACTTGAGATGAACTTTACGGTTGTAATAATGCTATATGATTTGTTTTTTAGCAGCCATCCGTATTAATGATGCTTCTCTTCGTGGTTCGAGCATGTCCAGGTTGGTCCTTAATTCATCATCGTTTTCACCTTCCATTGCTGTTGAGAACCTTATGCTTGGTTTGCCAGTATCCACTAGTATTAAGGCTTCTGAGCCATAAACAAGTGCGAACGAAGTTTTTCCCGTGGCTATTTTTGAAGTTGTTCTGTATGCCCATAGTACCGCTGGTAACTCATCATGCCAGTTTCCTTTGGCGTTATCCATCCATTTTTTTAGATTTTTGATGATAACCTTATTCGTTGACTCACCTTGACCATTAGCCACGTGGTGGTACGACGTTGAGGTGATTCGCTTGATTTGCCACTTTCGAAGAATTATGTGATTTGCGAGCCTATGAATTGTGGGCCATTATCACACACGATCTCCATCGGTATTCCAAAGCGACATACTATATTTGGCCATAAGAAGTTTTTAACTTCCTTTTCTCGCACTTGTTTGAACGCTTCTGCCTTTACCCATTTTTTAAAATAGTCGGTTAATATGAGTAAAAACCGTACCTGCCCGTTAGCTGTGAGAAGAGTTCCTACTATGTCCATACCCCATTTCATGAAAGGCCATGGGGATATTATTGGATGTAATAATTACGATTGTCGATGCATGTTATTGGCAAACCTTTGGCACCTGTCACATTTGGATACGAAATTCTCGACTTCCTCTTCCATCTTAGGCCAATAGTATCTAGCTGTGATTAGTGTTTTCACTAAGGATCTCGCCCTTGAGTGATTTCCACAGTGTCCTTCGTGGACGTCTTTCATCACAAATTCCGTTTGGTTAGGTCCAAGGCATTTAGCTAGGGGTCCTCCGAACATCTTGCGATAAAGTAAGTTGCGAATAAGGCAGTACCGTGCAGCTTTGCGGCGTAGCGCTTAAGCCGCTTTCCCATCTTCAGGTACAGTGCCATTCTGCAAAAAATTAAGAATTTCGTTTCTCCAGTCCCAGGTTAGCTTATTGAAAGTTACCTCATTCTTGTCCTGGTCTATTATTGAATGAACTAGTTGAACGACAATTCTATTGTCTTTGTTCGTTACTTCCGTCACTGCTGCGAGGTTAGAAAATGCATTTGCCTCTGCATTTTCCTCTCTAGGCATTTGCACTACCTTCCATGTTTTGAATTATCTGACGAGCTGTCGTGCGTTTTCAATATACTGTTGCATTCTGGTCTCTCGAGCGATGTAAGTCCCCTGTATCTGATTTACTACCAGTTGGGAGTCGCTGTTGATCACAATTTGTTCGATTGTGAGCTCTCGTGCAAGTTCAAGCCCTGCAATAACAGCTTCGTACTCTGCTTCATTGTTAGTGATAGGATAACACTTTATAGCTTGCCATGTCTTTTCACCCGTGGGTGATATAAAGACTATGCCTAATCCGACGCCTTTTATATTTGAAGAACCATCGGTGAACAA
The DNA here is from genome assembly GCA_005239505.1 of Nicotiana paniculata. Lineage (NCBI taxonomy): Eukaryota > Viridiplantae > Streptophyta > Magnoliopsida > Solanales > Solanaceae > Nicotiana > Nicotiana paniculata. The sequence goes on from ML359269.1 coordinate 130,614, forward strand.
GGTCCATAGGCCTGGATTAACACCGTTAAAGAGTTGTAACTATTTTTTTACTTCAGATACAATCGTATTACTAAAGTCAGCAACAAAATCAGCTAGTATTTGAGACTTAATTACAGTTCTAGGCTGATAGATTATCTCATGCTCACTTAGCTCTATGGCCCACTTGGCTAATCTTCCTAACAATTCTTGTCTATACAAAATATTTCTTAAAGGATATGAGGTGACAACAGCGATTGAGTGGCATTGAAAATTAGATGCCATTATTAAAGCTAGGGCTAATTTTTCCAGATGTGGATATCTAGTCTCACCATCTAGCAAAGTTTTACTTACATAATAGATTGGTGATTGTTTAACTATTTCTTATCTTACCAATAATGCACTTACAATAATTTTTGTGATAGCCATGTAGATGTAAAATATTTCCCCTTCTTTTGGCTTCGAAAGCAGTGGTGGTTGCGATAGATAAATCTTCATGTTCTTGAGGGTTTGCCGACACTCTTCAGTCCATTCAAACTGATTCTGCTTTTCTAGAACTGAGAAGAATTTAAAACTTTTTTCGGAAGATTTAGAAATAAACCTACCCAAAGCTGCTATTCTCCCTGTCAGTCTTTGAAATTCCTTTTTATTTGTTAAGACATCAGGTATTTATTCTATGGCTTTAATTTGAGCGGGANATTCTTGGAACATCTTTGTCACTAACCTTTGATAGGTGGCTCCAACAATTTTTAAGCCAAAAGGTATGACTTTATAACAATAAGTCCCCGTATTCGTGATAAATGAGGTTTTTTCCTCGTCTAGAGGATCCATTTTAAACTGATTATAACCAGAATATGCATCTAGAAAGCTTAATAGTTCATGAATTGTGGTGGTATCAATCATTTGATCTATATGGGGCAATAGGTATGAATCTTTGCGGCATGCTTTGTTTAAATCAGTATAATATACGCATACTCTCCACTTGCCATTCTTTTTAGGTACTACCACGGTGTTCTCTAACCAGTTAGGGTACGTTTCCTCTCGTATCGAACCAATCTTCAAGAGTTTTTGTACCTCTTCGTCAATCACTTGGTTCTTGAATGCTCCTTGATTTCTTTTCTTCTGTTTAACAGGTACGAAGGATGGATCTTCATTTAGTTTATGAATCATCACTTCATGTGGAATGCCTGTCATATCTAAGCGGCACCACGTAAATAAGTCTGCGTTAGCCTTTAAATAACCAATTAACTTACCTTTTCGAGCGGAGTCTAGCCTCGTCCATATATACACTTTCTGCTCAGGCTTTTGTTCGGATAATGGAACAACTTCGAGCTCTTCTGTAGTTGTTTTGATGTTATCATCTTCCTTTGGTTCACGAATGACGTCCGGTCTGGAATCTGTTTCTTTGTGGTATAGTATACCTTCCGTGGTAACTTGATTTTCCTTCTCGTATGCATTTTCTTTCGTACCTGTTTCAGTAATGATACCTTCCGTACCTATTTGAGAAGTATTTTCTTCCTGGCATGTTTGGGCAGTGATACATGCTTGGGAGACTTCCTTATCTCGTAATTCTTCCACCTCTATTTTCTTGTTGTAGTGTACCACATAATTTATATTTTTTGCAGTCTGTTGATCTCCTTTGATATGTTGAATCCCCCATTCAGAGGGAAATTTAATTACTTGATGCAATGTGGAGGGTATAGCTTTCATGTTATGGATCCATGGTCTTCCAATGATCACGTTATAATTCATGTGAGTATCGATGACTTGGAACCTAACTCTTTTGATCACCACCTCAGCATAAGTGCTAAGCTCAATTTCTCCTTTTTTTTACAACTGTAGAGTTATAAAACCCTAATATGGCTTGTGATTTTGGGATTACTTGATCCCCCAGCAGCATTCTTCCATGACTCTTAGCAAAATGATATTGACTGAACTGCCTGGATCAGTCAACACTCTTTTCACGTTAGTGTCATGAATAAGTAAAGATATTACCAGAGCATCGTTATGTGGAAGCATTAATCCGCCAGTGTCTGGATCATCGAAGGTTATATCGTCTTCTTCACGAGCATGTTTCCTGTGTGTAATTGTGAATTTTGTGGTTGTTTTGCAAATAACACTGTTTACTTCTTTACCCATGTGTATTACGTTAACAGTTCGTTTTGGAGAAGGAGGCTTTGGAGGCTCCTGCCTGTTCCCCATGTATGCATGTTTACCTTTATCACTAAACAATTCTGTTAAATAGCCATGTTTTAACAAATTTTCTACTTCACATTGTAAAAATCTGCAATCCGCAGTTTTGTGCCCATGATCGTTCTGAAATTCACACCAGTAATCTGGATTCCTTCTACTTGGATTTGACCGCATCTCTTTGGGCCACTTAACCTTGTCTCCCATGTTTTTCAATATCTAGACAAGTTAAGTAGTACTTACATTAAAGGTATGATCCCCAATTTGAGTACTACTCTAGGTCGTTCATCTCGATCTTTTCTAGATCTAGACGAGGATGAGAGTACATCTCTTCCTTGTGCTCTATAGTCCGACCTATTGTTTTCGAACCAGGAGCGGATATCGTGTCACGAGGGTCCTAAGTAAGGATCTTACCTGTTTTTACCTGATCTTCTATCTGATTCAGGACGTCTGAATCTGGAACGATCTTCATCTTTCGAGCGAGGAATGATATCTTCTTCTATTATGAGTTTAGTACTGTACCTGTGATATACATTGTTCCATGTTGTGGCGGGGAATTATCTTAGATTCTCCTTAAGTCGCCTGGTTGCTTCTGAGCTTTTATCGTTCAAGTTGCTTGTAAATGCCATGGCTTCCTAATTATCAGGCACCCTAGGCAACTGCATTCTTTCTCGTTGAAACCTGTCTACAAACTCACAGAGTAGTTTCGTGTCTCCTTGTTTTATTTTGAATATATCTTCCATTCTCTTCTCAACTTTTTGTGCACCAGAGTGTGCTTTTATAAGAGAATCTGCAAGCTCAGCAAAAGAGTCAATAGAATTGTCATGGAGAAGTGAATACCATGTTAGAGCCCCTTTGGTAAGTCTTTCCCCAAATTTTTTGACAAGGACTGATTCAATCTCTTGTTTCGTTAAGTCGTTGCCTTTTACCTAGTAGTGAAATAGTCACATGGTCGTGTGGGTCAGTTGTTCCATAATATTTGGGAACGTCAGGCTTTTTAAACTTCTTGGATATAGGCAAAGGTGCCGCAATTGGCTTCCAAAGTTGTTGAGAATATCTATCAACATCGATGCCTTTGATGACATGTGGTACACTAGGAATTTGTTCGATGCGATCGTTCTGCTCCTTCATCTGTTCCTGCATGGTTAGCAGTAAATTTTGTAATTATGATTTATTAGATATACCTGGTCTCGTTTCGAGAGATTCATTAGGAACATCTCTTCTTCGAGTTTGCCAACCCATATTGAGGATTTTCCATGGTGATGGTGTTATTGGGACGTGGCGTCGACGGTGTAGGAAACGCTGCCGGTAATCCTCTCACAAATTCTTGCAGAGCTTGGCTCACGTACTCTACAATCATTTTCTTTACACGATCTTGTTCCGCAATTTGATCATTATTACCATTGTTGTTATTGGATCTTTCTGGGGATTGTTCCGTCGAACCACGTGGGGTTCCTGAAGGTGATGGAACTGGGGTTCCACTTCTTTGCTGGTTGTTGTCGTTGGGATTTGACATAATTCAAAGGATATCACTTGGAAAGTAAACCAAGATTATCAGATTCCCGGTAACGGAACCAATTTATTTAACCAAAGAATTATACCCTTTGACTAAAGCTTATTTTTAATATGAATACGGGTTACTGATAATCAAGATAATGGGAAAAATGAATAATAAACAATATTGCAGAAATAAAAGATCGATGTTGATTGTATTCGAGAATTAGATGCATTTACAAGCCGTATTCCTCTCCCTTATATAGGAGATTCTTATAACGTACTGTTCTTGCTATGGTTACTCATTAATGACTAATTATGACATTAATGAGGCATTACAAAGGCTAACGGTAATTGGGGTTCAGTTACATAACGTTCGAGTAATCAATTATGGGTCCCTGAATCTGCTTGTAGCTTTGTCTAGATTCATTCTAACCGTGCCTCTCTCACGTTTTGATCAAGTTGAGTTTCACGTGGCTTATAAGTTCGTGGGTTTACTGAACCATGCCTTTTGTACCGTATTTGTTCAAGGATTCACGTCCAGCTGTCACGTTTTCTTGTGTCTAGGTGACTAGCTGAGTTGTCAAAAGTTGGCTTACGTGTGAAACTCTTTTTTTACCAACACAGTAGTGACGAGCTAGATGAATGTATAGTTCATATCACTAAATTCAGTAAAGTACGAAATGCTTTAAAACCAAAGTTTAAGTCAAATCAGCTTATTTAAATCCAGTTCAGGTAAAATCAATTAAAAATATCTTACAACGGTTCTCGAACAAGGACTCAAAGTAGTTATGAGCACAAAAGATAAAATCATATATTGCCCCTCAGGAAAAACATCACTCATTCCTCCCAATCACTCATGCCTCCCAATCACTTGGTACTTGGCACCCTGCACTCACACTCAGTAGGTACCTGCGCTCACCGGGGGTGTGTACGGACTCCGGAGTGGCTCCTTCAGCATAGGCGCTATATCAATGCCCAAAATGGCAGAATTAATGAAACATGTTGCGGCGTGCAGCCCGATCACATAAATTTCATCACAATCAAGCTCTCGTCCTCACTCAGTCATAAACCTCTCCAGTCTTTTAGGCTCTCAGAGATCAAAACAATCAGCCGAAACAACATTGATATGATGCATAAAATAGAATAATAGAGACTGAGATTTGATGAAAAAATGCATAAACATGACCGAGTACAAGTTATCAACCAAAATAGTGAGAGGACAGTAAGAAAAGACCTCTAAGGATCCAACAATACTGGCATACAGTCCTAGACATGGCATCTAGCATGATTTATAGTAAATATTTCAAAAACACATAAGGAGCATATAGCTACAATAGGATATGCCACTTTACAGTTGCTACCGGATGGACCAAGTCACAATCCCCAACGGTGCACGCCCACACTCCCTCCACCTAGCATGCGCATCACCTCCAAATAGTCACACAACACGAAATCCGGGGTTTCATACCCTCCAGGCTAGATTTACAATCGTTACACACCTCAAACCGAGCAAATCTCTACTTCGATATACTCTTGCCTCTCCATTCGACCTCCAAATGCTCTGAATCTAGTCACAACCAGTACAATACCATTAATATATGCTAAAGGAATCAATTCCACAAGAAAAATTACCAAATTATACTTAAAACCCGAAATTGGCTCAAATCCGACGCCCGGGCCCACGTCTCGAAATCCATCAAAAGTTACAAAACTTCAAAATCCCATTCACTCACGATTCTACATATACAAAATTTATCAAAATTCGACATCATTTATCCCATCAAATCCTCAAATTAAACTCTGCAAAATCCCAAGCCCTAACCCCCTATTTTCATTCCTAAATCCCACTAATTAGCTAGGGGTAATAGACCTCAAGTAACTTACCTCAGTGAATACCCTTGAATTCCCTTTAAAAATCACCCAAAAAGCTCCAAGGTCCGACTATAAAATGGTGGAAATGAGCAAAAATCACGAAGTCCCCTTTTTATACCTTCTGCCTAGTGAATCCGCACCTGCAATCCACTTTCACGCTTCTGCGACACTGCACCTACGGAATGTCCATCGCAAGTGAGGAACTCACTTAGAATCCGTGCTTCTGCATCTGCATCTGCAGCCAAATCTCACATCTGCGGTTGCGCACCTGCTTATCTCCCTCCGCTTATGCGGAACTGACCGAACTCCTCCTTTCCGCATATATGCCCCAGGTCTCTCAGCTGTGAGCTCGCATATGCGAGCGCCTTCTCGCACCTGCAGTTCCAGCCCAGCTCAACTCTGTTCACATCTGCAACCTTCCACGCGCTTGTGCAGTCTTGCACCTGCGCCTCCCCATCCGCAGGTGCGGAAAACACCAGCAGCCATAGAAAACCAGCAGAATCAACTATCACTCGAGTCTATAATTGATATGTTAACCACCCGAAACTCACATGAAGCCCTCAGGACGTTAACCAACCATACCAACAGGTCATATAACCTCATACGGACCTATTCGAACCTTCAAATCACTCGAAACAACATCAAATCACCAAATTATCCTCGGATTGAAGCCTAAGAACTTTTAAACTTCAAAATTTCGCAAACGATGCCAAAACCTACCAAACCACGCCCAATTAACCTCAAGTTTTACACACACGTAAAAAATGACACCACGAACCTACTCTAAATTTCGGGAGTCCATTCCGACTTGGATATCAAATTTTCCACTGTCGACCAAAATCGCCAAATTTCAAACTTCTGCCAATTCAAGCCTAGTTCTACTATGGACCTCCAAATCACATTTCGAATGCACTTTGATGTGTGGCTAGAATTCGTGATTTTAAGAATTATTTACCTCGCATTTTATGTGCTTTGAT
>MDKI01079958.1:0-12578 GCA_005239505.1 Nicotiana paniculata
ATGTGTCCATGCTTCGGAGGTATCACGGCGATCCAGCCCACGTGTTAGATTTCAGCATTGTCCTGTTGGACAAGGACTTATCTTATGAGGAGGAGTCGGTACCTATTCTAGACTGGCATATTCGTCAGTTGAGATCCAAGAGTTTCCCTTATGTTCGTGTTCAGTGGAGAGGTCAGCCTCCTGAGGCATCGACCCGGGAGTCCGAGTCCGATATTTGGAGCCGTTACACTCATTTATTTCCCGACTCAGGTACTTATTTCTTCTGTCCGTTCGAGGACAAACGGTTGTTTTAGAGGTGGAGAATGTGACGACCCAAAGGGTTCATCACCTATTTTATTACCCATTCCGTACTCCCGAGGCCTTAAAACCCTCATTTGTAGTTGCCTCGATTTGTGTGTGCAGTCCGGGCGCGTAGCTGGACCGCTTAAATATGAAATTCTGTGAAAAATGCTAAGATTTGATATTAAAATGAATAAATTTGACTTCGCTCAAAATTTTGGGTAAACGGACCCGGACCCGTGATTTCACGGTCCTGGAGGGTCCGTAGGAAAATATGGGACTTGTGCGTATGCCCGGAATCGAATTCCGAGGTCCCAAGCCCGAGGAATGAATTTTTGAGTGAAATTGTTTTCTTAAAATATTTAAGGATTTTAAAAATGAAATCTGATTAGAAAGATATGGTATCGGGCCCGTATTTTGGTTCCAGCGCCCGGTACAGGTCTTATTTATGGTTTAAGCACTTTCTGTAAAGTTTGGTTGAAATCGGATGTCGTTTGACGTGGTTCGAACGAAAAATGGACATTTTGATGTTTTATGAAATTTGATAGAATTCATGGATTTTGAGGTTTAATTCGATGTATATGATGTTATTTTGGCGATTTGGTCGCACGGATGAGTTCATAGGAGGTTTTTGAGGTAATGTATATATTTGGTTTGGAGCCCCGAGGGCTCGGGTGAGTTTTGGATAGTCCACGGATTGCATTTTTGAACTTGGAAATTTGTTGGTGCAACTAATCTACAGGCTTCGCAACTGTGAAGCCAGCATCGCAAATGCGAGCTATTCATCGCAAATGCGAAGGTGCCCTCGTTGGCCAGGGATCGCAAATGCGACCATGTTGCTCGCAAATGCGAGTATGGGACCTTTGCAAATGCGACATTTCTGGTCGCAAATGCGAAGTCCCTCCTTTTTCTCAGTGCTCGCAAATGCGAGTATGGGACCTTTGCAAATGCGACATTTCTGGTCGCAAATGCGAAGTCCCTCCTTTTTCTCAGTGCTCGCAAATGCGAACTATATATCACAATTACCATTCGCAATTCCCATGCCAACCAGTAGCCTGCACTGTACAAACCGAATTTTTACTCCATTTTTCATATTTTCTCAAACTCAAACACACTTAGGCTATTTTCCAAGAACAAGACTTCTTCCAAATCGTTTGTAAGTCAGCTTTTACTCAAATCTTTCAATAATTAACATCATTTAACATGTTTTCTACTTAAAATCAAAGATTTCCATGGGTGAAAATTGGATGTTTGTGGTAGAACTTAAGTTTTTCTAAAATTGGGATTCGAGTGGGTGATTGACCTCCGATTTGAGAGATTTTCATATGGCTAGACTCGTGAGAATACGAGGGTTCTGAAAATATAAAATTTACCCGACTCCGAGATGCTGGCCTGGGGGGCGTTTTGTTCATTTCACCTAATTTCGCGTTGTAACCTTAAATTTAATAGTAGAATCAGTGCATGAGATGTTATTTACGGTATGAAATTTATTTGAATAGAGTTGCGCCATTTGGAGTCGGATTCTCGTGGCAAACGTGTGGTTTCGGGTTGATTGCTATACTTTGGACCCGAGGTAAGTGTTTGGTCTAATCTTAGCTTGAGGGAATAGGAGTTGAGAATAATTTTCTACTTGTTAATTATCAAATACGATGTATAGGCATGGTGACGAGTATCTATACATTGGTGTCTAGCATGACCGCGAGTCCTTATATCGTGAATATTCTGATTTTGTGGTAATTTCCATGCTTAATTGATGATTTTTATATGTTGTGAAGAGTATGTGAAGGGAATTGTAATCTTTAAAATCTGTTAGAGCATTGGCTTAGATTGTAATACGAATGATGAAGATATATGAGATAATTGTATCCTTTGGAGCATTGGCTCAGATTGTAATACGAATGATGAAGGTATATGAGATAATTGTACCCTTTGGAGCATTGGCTCAAGTAATAGAGTAAATTATGAAATGAAGTGAAAAAAAAGAAAGAGCTACTAAAATATACCCTTGTCGGGTCATTTTTGCTTTTGATATTGTCTCCCTTATTTGGATGTTGAGATTACTGTTATTGTTCCCTCGTCAGGATTTAATTGTTTAATTGATGTTCCCTTGCCGGGATTTCTATTTTTACTCTGTTTATTTCCTTGCCCTTGTTTGTGATTGTTGTTTGGGTGAGGAAGAGTGTTAAAGCACGAAAGGTGATATCGTGCCATGTTTATATTTATTATGCACGAGGGGACATTCCGTGCCATGTTTATATTTATTATGCACGAGGGGACATTCCGTGCCATGTTTATATTGATTATGCACGAGGGGACATTCCGTGCCATGTTTTATATTATTATTATGCACGAGGGGACATGCCGTGCCGCATCTTTCACTGTTTAATCTGTGTTGTCATTTCCCGTTATTATTTTCAGATATTTCAGACTGTTGTTTTCGTTTCTGTCATTTCAGTATTTGCTATCTCTTACCCCCAGCATGTTCTCCCCGTAATTGTATTCTTGTTTAGTTTCTGCTATACTATTGAACTGCACAGGTACACTTTGTTGTCGTGTCTTAGCCTCGTCACTACTTCGCCGAGGTTAGGCTCGGCACTTACTCAGTACATGGGGTCGGTTGTACTGATGCTACACCTGCACTTCTTTATGTTGTGCAGATTACGCAGCCGGACCCGGAGGACATCATTAGTGGGAGTGTCTTCCAGCTTATCATAGAGGCTTCAAGGTATACCCGCTGGCGTTCGTGGGCCTTGGCGTCTCTTCCATCCCTTTTGTCTTCGATTCTATCTTATTTTTCCTCTAGCTTCAGAGGCAGACATGTATTTCCTTCCAGACTTGTATTTAGCACTCTTATAGACAGTTCGTGAGTTTGTGACTCCAGGTTTTGGGAAAATTTACGCGTTGTTGTATTATGTTGTCCTTATTTAGCTTGAAACCATATTTATTTCTGCTGTTAAATTGTGAACCGTTTAGTTTATCCTATTAAATTGATGTTAATATGCTAGTTTATCTATACACGTTGGCTTGTCTAGCGGGTTCAACGTTAGACGCCATTACGGCCCGATGGTGGGATTTCGGGGCGTGACACTTCACCCTCGTAGTATTTTAAACATTGATGGTTGGTAGACGGAACTACTTTATTCCCATGTATCAAAGGCCTTCCAAGCAAGACATTGTATGAAGTTTTCGCATCGATCACATGCAGCCATGCACTTGATTGCATATTTCAATGGTGATTCCCAGCCTGATCGCGCCTATGGCTCTTTGCCCTCCTTGGTTGAATCCTTGGATCATCACACGACTTTCTGAGAATTTGATTTACCCTTTCATCACGCATATAGCCAACCAGGTACAATGGGCGGTTATGAGAAGTGTCACCTAGCAGAAGATCGTCATTTGTGAACGTGACTTTTCCCTCACAAACATTAAATTCTTGAGGAGTGGACTCGATAAGCTTTTCCGAAGATGGTGCCAACGGTAGGTCATCACTCCTTTCTTTCCCTTCGTCAGTATGGCAACAAGAGGCATCAATCCCCCCATGGGAAATCTTCGTGCATAACCAACTTGGTAAAAACTCCTCCAAGGTCACTGGATGTCGTGGCTTTTGAGGGTGGTGCACCTCCACTTTTTCTTTCTTTACATGCTTAACTGGGTTCCATCTCCTAGGTCTTTTAATCATTATTTTCCTCGTTTGTTGTTCCATTGATCCTTTTTGTGAGCTCCTTTTGTGGTGCCTACGGCGAGTCACCAAACTCCAACCTTCATCATCCTCAGATTGACCGTCTTCAACTTTGTAATTCTTCATCTTTACTTTCTTTAAAACTACATAATTCGTCTGTACTGAATGAGCCAAATGTGATAAAGACTTGGTTTGCGCTTGCTTTCTCATCTTCAAGCACGATCTTCTTTTCAGGATCCAAGTCCATAACTTTGTCCTTGAAGACAAAGCACTTCTCCGGAGGGAGGCTCACAAGTCGATGATATTTGCAGTAATTTGGGTCATCAATCTTCCCAGCTTCATTTGGTCGCTTCATCTCCGGAAGCTCAATGAGATTTAACTCGAGGAGTTCTTCAAAAATAGTTGGCACATCAGAATCCAGAAATCAGTACTCGTTCTCTTGCATTTCTTTTAGAGTCAACTTTCCACTTGTCTTATCTTGAAACAAAGTGAATTTCATACTCTGCTTCTTGCTCATCTTCGTTGTGAACTTCATAGGTGACATTCATAGCTTCTTTATTTTCATATCTTGGTACAAACTTGCTCCATTTTCTAACTTCTTTCTTGTTGTTCCCTTTGCGAGGTTCATAGATGGGCAGCCTTTCATTTCCAGCAGAGGCCATGCTCAATTCCATGTCATGGGCACGAGTTGCAAGTTCTTCAAATGTGCTAGGATTGATACCTTGCAAGATGTAGCGCAATACCCAATGCATACCTTGGATTCACATCTCTATGCCAGAAGCTTCACTAAGCCTGTCTTTATAGTTGAGGCTTGCATTCCTCCAACGATTGATAAAGTCGATAACTGGTTCACTTTTCCGTTGACGAGTATTTGTGAGTTCCACCATGCTTACAGTGCGCCTTGTGCTATAAAAGCGATTGAGGAACTCTTGTTCTAGTTGATCCCAGCTATCAATAGATCCTGCCTCGAGGTCTGTATACCAATCAAAAGCATTTCCTTTTAGCGAGCGGACAAACTGTTTGACGACGTAATCTCCATAAGCCCCAGCGTTGTTGCATGTCTCAACAAAGTGCGCCACATGTTGCTTTGGATTGCCTTTACCATCAAACTGTTGAAACTTTAGAGGCTGATAGCCAGCAAGCAGTTTCAACATATCGATCCTTGTAGTGTACGGCTTTGTGTATGTAAGGGAAGACTTGGTAGCAACTTCATACTTGCTTTTAATAGTTCCTTTGATGAACTCCTTCAGTTGATCGATTGGAATCATCCCTTCCGAAGAGACTGGAATTTCCTTAGTGGATGTAACTTGTCGTGAGGGAGGATCAATCTCTTGAACTTCTGGGAGTTTGCCAAGTGCATGGGTGGATTCTTCTTCCATCAAGATTCCCACCCTATCTGTTAGCTTGTCAATTCTAGCATCTTGATTTTGCATGCACTTGGTCAAGCCAGCGATTGCTTCTGTCAAGTTTGCCAACTGCTTCTCCACAGGTGAAGTGTTTGTCACCATGACTTGCATGATTGTCGTGTACGATAGAGAGTAGCATGGATTTTCACAGAGATTGATCCTTGATTGGCTCACGCTATATGGTGAAAGTGGGGAGGATCCATCACTTGAAGCATCATCATCTTCCTTCACAGCAGAGTGCTTGGATCTGGAGAGGTCAATCAGAGCAAGAGTTTTCTTGATCTTTTCATCAAGATCGCTTCCTTCTTCGGATGCGTTTGTGGAAGATCTTGCTCCTTTTGAGGATGAAGATCCGAAAATAGGGGTAGATGCGGACGGCACTTGGGGTGTTTGTTGTCTTAACGAGCTTGTTTTGCTCCTCGTAACTGGTCCAAAGCTTCCAAAGGTAACTTCGGGTATATTTTCCACATCAGCATAGAACCTGGAATTAGCAGTCTTGGTGGAAGTTGAACTGGAGTTGATTTTCTTGGAAGTCATTTCGTTGTTCTTGAACTTTGGTGATTGAAAGTTGAGATGAGAGGTAGAGATTGTCACACTGGGCGTGCCATAATTTGTAGACAATAAATTGCGTCGAGAAAATATAATCAAGACCGAAAAATATTGCAACAATCGTAGTATTTTAATTTCGAATATTTGAGTGTTACAATCTCTATGAATTCTCTAATTCTACTTCTCTGTAAATAAAAGAACCTTCGAGCTTAATCTTGAATTTTATTTGATTTTAATCCAAGTGCTTGAAGCTTAATCTTGATCTTGACTTACTTTTAATCCAAGGGCTTGCAGCTTGTTCTTGAATCTTCGTCTTGATCTTTTAATCCTTAGAACGCTTGAATGCTTGTAGTTTTTAGAGAAATCCGTAGTGTTTGATCCATAAGCTCCCTCTTGCTTCTTGTTATAACTTCTGATGTCTTTTCTAAGTTATGAAGATCCCTATTTATAGTTGTGGGAGGAAAGAGTTATGATAAGAACGAACTCTTTCCGACCACAAATTGAAGTATGACATGACCGTATTTGATTGGCCAGAACATGTCACTTGCACACGTGGCACGATTTCATTGGCCTTTTAATGAGACTTGGCATGCTTTGTGATTTTGACCCGTGACACTATCCTATTGGTTTTTCCGCTTGACTTGGCGTGCCACGTTATTTGACACGTGAGCATTCATCTGGGCCTCTAGGACGGTGAAATCTTGGGCCTAATGAATTGGTTTATCACTTTAATCCAATTAAGTGGACTAGCCCAATGCATTAAGATTTATTTATTTAATCCATTTATATTGGACTTATATAATTAATTCAATTATATTAGGCCATAATATTTATTTGGATTAATATATCTTAAATTTAAAATATAATCCAAATTATTTTATGAATTTAATTTTAATAAAATTTATCTCCAAAAAGAAAGGGTTTTGTTAACAGTTTGTCGTTGAACGCCGCTTAAGGGCCACCGCCGGCCACCATCCGTTCTCTTGAAACCATTTCAGATTCGGTTTAAAACTGATCAAAGAGTTTTGACAGCCAAACAACCATAAATAAATTTAAAAAAAGTTATAGGAGCTTGGTACTCTATGGCTTTGGCAAAAAAACGAAGAAGAAATAAAAGTTTCTTTCAACTATGAGAAAAGCTGATGGTGGCAGAGATCATGCTCCAGTGAGGGGCGGCGATTAACTCTTGTAGAGGAAAATGCTATCTTCCTAACACCCTATTTTTGAATATTTATTTAATAATAGGAAGGGAAGAGAAACTAAAGTTTCTCCATGGCAGAAGTGGCTGAAACATGGAGGAGAAACTAAGAGGAATTAGAGGTTTACTCCTCTCTTATTTTAAATGTTTAAGGGGCTGCCAGGTGAATAAAGAACATGGGCTTCAGAGATTAAAGTTTTTAAAAGGAATTTTTACATTCCTATATAATATTTCAAACTTTATTAATTTTCCTATTCAAGTTTTAATTTAATTATATAATATATATATATAAAATTACTAATTATGTATATTTTTAGGCATTTAATAATAATAATTAAATCCTAAAATCACTCTAAAGTATATATCCCTCTCCCCCCACGTTTCTCTCTCCACCACTCTCCCTCATGTATCTTCAGTATCTCCCTCCATTAACGTATGTTTTCACTCTTCTTCAAAATCTCTTTATACTTTTTCACTCTTCTTCAAAACTTCCTCTCCATTTTATAGATTTAAGCTCTAAATACTTTACCACACACCTCCATAAACGCGTGTTGCTTGCTTAACTTTCAATGAAAAAGAAAACACTTTCGAAGATCAGTCTTAATTCTAGTAAGAGAGCAGCAATTCTACCATTGACAACCATTAAAAACTTTAAAGCTTTGAATTTGAATTTGGATTTTCAAAAATTATTATTTATTTGGATTGGGTGTTGTTGAAAATAATTGAGAATATTGTTTGGAGTTTATATCTCAAAGGGTATTTTGGTGAAGATTAGACTTGATTTTGACTGAATTTCAGATTGAAACTCGTCGAAGAAGAAGAAGAAGAAGAAGAAGAAGAAGAAGAAGAAGAAGAAGAAGAAGAAGAAGAAGAAGAAGAAGAAGAAGAAGAAGAAGAAGACATGACATACATTATACTTACGAATTTGTAGTAAAGTTGTAGAAAAATTGTATTATGTTGTTTATAAATATATTTTTTATTTAAATTATATGAAAGTTGAACAATATTGTATAAAAATTATATTTAAGTTGTATGATACTGTAGTTGTATATAACTGGGTAGCAATAATTTATGAAAGTTGTAGATATGTTGTATAATATATAATTAATAGTATGAAATTTATTTATACTATATATAAATCAGATACAAAATATACAAAAGACATATTGTATAAAATTTATATAAACAGTGTATTTAAGTGTCACGACCCAAATTTCCCTCCGTTGGGTATCGTGATGGCACCTAGTCTTAGAGACTAGGTAAGCCTAACATTTAGAACAATAACAATAATAAAAGAACTTTAACAGTCTCGATAAACAGATCTTGACAGAATTTACAAAGTTACCCAAAACTCGGTAAATACAAGTCATAAACTCTACGAATATTCTACAACTTCTAAATACAATTGTTCGGAAATAAATACAACAGTGTATGAAAACTACTTATAAGAAGGTGACTCTAAAGCCTGCGAACGCAACCGCAGGTTACCTTGAGTCTCCCCGTCAATAGTCCATGCGGCTACTAACAATCAATGCCTGGATCTGTGCAACAAAAATGCATAGAAGAGTAGTATGAGCACACCACAGCGGTGCCCAGTAAGTATCAAGACTAACCTCGGTAGAGTAGTGACGAGGATTAGTAAGACACCACTGATCTACAAAATAACTGACATGAATAAAGAAGTAACCGAACACTACATCTATCTAAGAATTCACAGAATAATTTACAACAATGACAATATGATTCGGAAGAAAATTACAGAAAATAACCACGAAACATCACAAAATACACAGAAAGATCAAAACAAGCCAAACCAGAAGAAAACACAATCACTAGAGAACCCCACAACTCAACTCTACGTTTATTTATTCACATCGAACCTTAGCCATTAAATTCCATAAACTGGTGGAAACCCTTAAACAACGGATCATATGAAAAGCTTTGCAAGTAAAATCATTTTAATATAGAAGAAGCGTAGAAATCAAACTCCTCGGGTGCGTCTGCGCTCAGTCTCTGTCTGACGGCCCATTACCTAAATCTCAATCTAGCTTCAAAGGGTAGCTTTCTTTCTGGTCTGACGGCCTCTTCTTCGTCTAATCATTATACTTGCAGCAAGAAAGGGGCTTTGGAAAGATAGTCGCCAGGTCTGTCTATTTGTATACATTGGCAAGACAAGCCTAGGTACCCATTCGCCGGAGTGAGGTTTGAAGATGCTCGAGCGAAGCGAGAGGAAGGAACAAAGTAACTCGACCGTAATACTTTCTCCAAAATATATTTAAGTATATGTACTAGAGAGAATTACGTAAAACATAATTTTCTTTCAAAATACGAAGTTTCCAAAGATGCTTTCCCAATAAAAGACTTTCAAGTATAATTTTATGCAAGACTAGTGTTTTTCAAATATATCTCCGATGTAAAAGCCTTCAGATATAATCATTTCGAAACCATTACTTTTCAATATTACTTTTCAGTAAAATCTCGTAATCATAATCTCCTCAAGGTAAATCTATCGGAACTCAGTCTGCACTCAAAACTTGTCTTGTCAATAAATGTAGTAAGAGATCAGTATGAATATCCGGATTAAAACAACGGAATATTAACTCTTTAAACAAATGCAGTAAATATCAAACAAGGACACAGAAAAATATAGTGTAAAGACAAGTGCACGACATCACCCTTCGTACTTTTACTCTCATCCTCACAATAAATAAATAGAAACGGCACGACATGTCCTCTCTTGCTAAAATAAATAATCACTTGGCACGGAATGTCCCCTCGTGTATAAATAAATAATCACTCGGCACATAATGTCCCCTCGTGCATAAATAAATATTCACTCGGCGCAGAATGTCCCCTCGTGCATAACCTCATAATCACTCGGCACAGAATGTCCCCTCGTGCATAAATAAATATTCACTCGGCGCAGAATGTCCCCTCGTGCATAACCTCATAATCACTCGGCACAGAATGTCCCCTCGTGCATAAATAAATAAATAAATAACAAATTGACGAAACAAATCAACAATAGGAACCATAAATCACAATGTCCCAGCAAGGAAATCAACAATGCAAATAATATCATAACAGCACAAACAATAATAGAAAACACACCATCCCGGCAAGGGAGTCAACAATGAAACAACATCATCCCGGCAAGAGAAACAACTATAACCAATCTCGCTTAAGCAATTTAACTTTATGGAATGAACTCAACTTAAACGAAGGTCCAGAAATAGGCAACATCAAGGAAACACCCACAACATAAATGTTTATCAACTTACCCAAGTAGCACATAGAATCATATGAATTACAATGTAAGACTCACGAGCATGCTTGACACCAACGAACGGATGTTCTAACTACGGCTAAGCAACTATAAAACTAGATAACACTAATATAGTCCATTTGACAGTTTTAGGAAGCAAATATAGCATAAAGATAAGAGCGGTAAAATATTCAGTTAAGTCAATTAGGATCAAATAATCAACGAAGGAATCCAAGTATTCCTAATTTAAGCAGGAAATAATGAAATTAACAACCAAGGATGAAAATGTAACAATTACAACTCATACACAGGTAACGTAAGAACCTACGAATCCTAGAAGGCCAATCTATTAGCAAATAAGTTCGAGTACGCACTCGTCACCTCGTATACACGGACTACAATCAACAAGAAAGACTAAATCCTAGGAGGTAGTTCCCCCACACAAGGTTAGGCAAGATACTTACCTCGACGACGACTATCTGGTACTCTAAAATAGACTTCTCAGGTGAAAAGACCTCCGGACGGCTCAAAATCACTCTAAAACAACTTCAAAATACACATAAAACTTGTAAGGGACTATTCCGGATAATAAAGTTTCGATCTTTACAAAACTATAAAAATTGACCCAAAAGTCGACCCCCGGGCCCGCACCTCGGAACCCGACAAAATTATAAATTCCGAACACCCATTCAATTTTGAGTCCAACCATACTAATTGTTATACCCCATTTTAACACGGGTCAAACTAGAGTATAACATATTGGTAATTCTGAAGGTTTAATTAATTAAAGAGAGTCGCCACCTAATTATTTTAACAGTGAATTAGGACACCAATTTTAACTAAGTAGTGCTTAAGTTAAATCTGTTTTATATGGTCTGCTTAACCTTTAAGACTATAGGTAAGGCTTCTAATTAATCTTATAGGGAAGGTTATTAAGGCACCCTATATGATCCGTTAATAACGGTTAACCGGCCAAACTTAGGCTAATTGATTTTAAAATTTAAGTAGCAATACGTGTGCGTATTTTAAAAAATCGTTTGTTGATTGAATTAAGAAAATACATGTGTAATAAATTAGGAAGAAAGACATGAGCCATTTCCGTATACATTTATATTGAGATAGAAAATTACTTTCGTACATTTTCAAATTCAAACGAATAAACAGTTTGGGCTTTACCTCTTGTGTTTTAAGAAAAGCTTTTCCATACGAAACTACAAAAAAGGATTTATATCTTTAAAGTTATATTTTTTGAAAGAAATAAACTGATCATAAAAGAATATCAAATCTGAAATTACTCAAGTAATTTAAACCACTACAAATTAATTCCTAGAAAGACTTATATGGTTTACATCATTTATAAAGAAAACTCCAATTTAGCAGTATTGAAAATGAGCCTAACAATTAACTTTCCGAAAGCGTCAACTTTAACAAAGTAACTTTTAAAAATGTGTTTGAAATAAAGTACTAAGCTTACTAGAAAATGTATATGATAATGGTAAATATGTGAAGAAATTACCAAAATTATTGATGTGAGATTTCTTATTCTAGCTATCATGTCCTATGTAATATCAGTACTAAATCAAAAGGCCAAGATGATTAAAATCAAACTTAAACTAACAACTCAAATACACAAACAATATATATAAGTTAGAATAAAACGAAATGGCAAAAGAATTTAAACGAAGGACGTCATAGGCGCCCCCAAGTGTTTCGCTTGTTTTCTTGCTATCCAGTGACTTTATAAAAAATGGGATGTGACTCTATGCTCGGATGGTGGCGTCAAGTCTCATTTTTGAGACTCCCTTACAAGGGTCTCGAATTAAGACTCCATGTGCTCCAAAGTATACATATAAAGAAAGCGAGAAATAAAGAATTAGAAAAATAACTTAAGAGTTTAATCAACATGTGCAAGCATAGAAAGACTAGAGAGTGCAACTGGATTTTTAATAGTATATCAAGCAAAAAGTCATAGTTTCAAATTACTTTCTGAAATTCCAGCCATATTTCTTGTGGAAATGCAGGAAGTAATTGTTTCCAGCTATTTAGATTAGTAGAAAGCTTTTAAGGGCATGATTGAAATATAAACTTTTCATGATAATCACACAGCAAAATGGACATGTTTTCATCAAGTTAGCATGTTTATTGATAAGGAAACAAAAGTAAATAAGGAATATTCTAGATTTGTATATTTCCTATGTTATT
>ML359273.1:0-41044 GCA_005239505.1 Nicotiana paniculata
GTAGTTAGATAGAATAGCATCTTCATCTGCCAACATTTGAAGTCTGTACCGGAAAATTTCCCGAGTTTTTCTGCCGGTGCCATTGTATATGCTGGTCTTGACGAAGCAGCAACACTCGATGAAGCACCCGTTCCAACATCATTTCCATTAGTTTGGTTTTCATTCGTCATGTTTCTGTAGAGTTGGAAACAAATAGAACTTTGTTAAATCAGTGAAGACTGAATACCAAACCAAACATACAACACGTAACAATGGTGAAATTTTTATATACTTCAAACCCGTACATTTATTATTCCGGTAAAGTTTTGATATACTTTAAACCGGACAGAACAATTATTGGAGTAGAAAGTACAAAGGCTTTAGTCTCCAAACCAGTATACAAAATATAGATAACAATTCAATATAAATTTTAACACAGAAACGTTAAATTAAAATTCCTTAAGCTTGTTGTCGATACTGTGTAAAAACAAAAATTAGAAAAGTGCTAGAAGAAACAAAAAATCTGTAAACGATAAGAAATATTCCGAGTCCACAATTTCCTTGTGCGTCCTTAAGGAATTTTAACCCCCTCACAAGTTGCCAAGGTAATGGATTAAATCCTCCCAGGATGAAACGGAATAAACCTTCCTGCAACAGTGNTAGTACTTTTCAGAAGGAAATTCTGGATTTTCAGTGAGTGAAAAGGAAGCCATGCCTCGAAATTTATAGGCAATTGTCGGAAGAGGTGTGATGTCTGTTCAGGAAGAGGTGTCTGTTCAGAAGGGAAAGGCAGCGTTCAGCGTTTTGGATTATACATTCCAGTTAATTCCGTTAATGAACTGACTGGCACTTGATTAATTCTTAAATAATTAATTAAATAACTTTTGTCCAAAAAATAATCTTATCGATCGATCATTAAATCCAAATCTGAAGCCGAGCCGAGCGACGACGACGGCGCGAGGGTTCTTCTCTTCAACTCCTTTTAAGAGCTCTAAGAAGCGATCCTATATTTATACACACAAGTGTAATTGTCTTTCACCAATGTGGTACAAAGTTCGTGAGAAAGCTCACTTGATTCAAATTTTCATTTCCCTCCATTTTTATTTTCCAGCATTTTTCAATTCACACTCCTTGTCTTTAAAGCCCAATGACTTTAAAGTTCAACATACTCAACGTTCGAATCCGAGACCCCTCCACCATATACCATTTTTGTAGGTTTTCTAAACTCGATAGAACACGTATAGTTAGTACATTCGCATTCATGACTTACCAACTTTAAAAAGGAATAATGCACAAATATTAGGAATAACGAGGATAAGAATAAGCCATTACTTTCATCTAATGAATTTTGTATTAATTGCTTTAGGTGGGATACTACAAAATAAAATGCACAACTACTGAAGTCTTGGATTTTGTATTTTGCTCAATTAAAACTACCACTATCACCTACTTACCAAAAAAGAAAGAAAACAAACCCCAACTACCTATATCTCTTCGATTCTCACCAACCCCTTCTCTTTTATTTTTCCTTATCGAAGAGCTTTGACGCAACTGGTACTGTCATGTAATCAGGAAGTCGCGCGTTCGAGCCGTGAAAACAACGTCTTATAGAAATATATTTCGGCCCTTCCCCGTATTCCACGTATAACAAAATCTTAGTGCACCGGATTGCCCTTTTCTATAATATATATCATAATATGTTTCTTGTACTGTCAATTTGTTCATCTCATATTATATATGCTCAAATATTAGGTTGATAACTCAAAGATAAAAATATAGTATTCAATATATAACATCTCGTCCGATATTTGAAATAGTTAAGACTTGTGGAAAGAATTTAAATAAAAGATATAGATTCAATGTATTGTGATGTTTTAATTTGTCGAGTGTCTTGATGCATCCAAATATTTGGTAATTAAACTCATGCAAATTATTCGAGCATACTTTCATATGTTGTTTGTAATACTTCTCTAGATTATTATATGGTTTACGTGTTTTTTTTCTCTTATCCTTTTGTTTTTCTAGTTAATTTCCAGCTTAAACACTAGAACTGCATTAATTGTAAATCTTCCGAACTTTTGCATATATATTCCTTTTTGCATATAACCGCTCATTATTTTTGGCGTTTTAAGGCCATAAAATAGTAAATCAGTACGATTTTTGATTTTTTATGTGCTATAGTCCACTCCATCTGCATAGACTCGGGCGACCGACTCCAAATCTCCTAAAATTTTACGGGCCCATTAGAAAAGATTTAATGAACAATAGTCACCACTTCGCCATGACCGTTCCTCGTTTTTTGACATTTTAGGACAATAAAACAGGAGTTCAACACGTTTTTTGATTTTTCGTGTTGCAATCTGCATGAACTGGGACGACCGACTTCGAATCCTCTAAAATTTTGCCAGCCCATCAGAAACGACCAAATGAACAATAATCATTGCGTCGCCATGACCGTTCCTCATTTTTGGCCTTTTAGGGCCATAAAACATGAATTCAGTGCGATTTTAATTTTTCGTGTGCTATATAGTCCACGCCATTTGCATGAACTCGTGCGACCGACTTTGAATAAATTTTAGCGGGTCCATTAGAAACGACCTAATAAATAATACTCATCGCTTTGCCATGAACGTTCCTCACTTTTTGAAATTTTAGGACCATAAAATGGGAATTTAGGACGAATTCTGAATTTTCATGTGCATAGTCTACGCCATCTGCATAAACTCGGGCGACCGCCTTCGAATCGTCCGAAATTTTGCAGGCCCATCGTAAACAACCTAAAGAAAAATATTCATTGCTTTGCGATGACTATTGTTTTGACATTTTAGGGTCATAAAACAAGAATTCAGCACAATTTTCGAATTTTTGTGTACTATAGTTCACGCCATCTGCATGAACTCAGGCAACCGACTTCAAATTCGCCTAAAATTTTGTCGGCCCATCAAAAACGACTTAATGAAGAACAGTCATCGCTTTGCCATAACTGTTCCTCATTTTTTGGCATTT
Source organism: Nicotiana paniculata (assembly GCA_005239505.1). Classification (NCBI taxonomy): domain Eukaryota; kingdom Viridiplantae; phylum Streptophyta; class Magnoliopsida; order Solanales; family Solanaceae; genus Nicotiana; species Nicotiana paniculata. Next base: position 2,986 of record ML359273.1, read on the forward strand.
CAAGGTCATAAAATAGGAATTCAGGACGATTTCCGAAGTTTTGTGTGCTATAATCCACATAATGTGCATGGCCCTAAAACGCCAAAAAATAAGAAACGATCATGATGAAGCGATGGCTATTGAATCACATTATCTTAATACTTTGACATTGTATTTCATTTAAGAAAATTTATGAAGTGTATTTTATAAAACAAAAATATTGAACTTTGCCCTTTTATCGCATGAGCCTTTTTCCGCTACTAAATTAATTTGAATGCTTTTTATATTAATATTTTTTTAACATTGTAAGTAGTAAATTAACTTTATTTCGTAGTAGCACCTCCCAAAGGGGTTGCTACAACTTGGGTCCGGTCTCCTAGATGCATGCAGATGGTGTAGGCTATATCATACAAAAATTTGGGAATCAGGCGAAATTCCAGTTTTTTGGTCCTAAAATGCCAAAAACAAGAAACGATCATGGGGAAGCGATGCCTATTGTTCCATAGATCATTTTTTACGGGCTGACAAAATTTTAAGCGATTCAGGTCCTGTCGCCCGGATGCATGCAGATGGCGTGCCTTATAGCACACGAAAATTTGGGAATCAGGCAGAATTCCTGTTTTGTGGCCCTAAAACGCCAAAAATGAAGAATGGTCATGGAAAAGTGATGGCTATTGTTCATTATGAAATTTTTGATAGGCCGAAATTTTTTTAGGCGATTCTAGTTCGGTCGCTCGGATGCATGCAGATGGCGTGGGCTATAGCACACGAAAATCTTGGAATCGATCGAATTCCAGTTTTATGGCCCTAAAATGCCAAAGACGAGGAACGATCATGGCGAACCGATGTATATTGTTCCTTAGATCATTTTTTATGGGTCAAAATATTTTTAGGCGATTCGGGTTCGGTCACCCGGATGCATGTAGATGACGTGAGTTATAGCATACAAAAATTTGAAAATCGGGCAGAGTCCAGTTTATGGCCTTAAAATGCCAAAAAATTAGGCATGGGCTAGAGCAGATGCATAGGCTATGGCACACAAAAATTTGAGAATCAGCCGAAATTTCAGTTTTATGGCTCTAAAACGCCAAAAAATGAGGAATGGTTTGGGCGAAACGATGGCTATTGTTCCTTAGGTCGTTTTTTATGGTTCGACAAAATTTTAGACGATTTAGGTCCGGTCGCCCGGATGCATACAGATGACATGGATTATAGCACACGAAAATCTGATTGGCAGAATTCTAGTTTTATGGACCTAAAATTCCAAAACAATGAGGGACATATGGCGATGTGATGGCTATTGTTCCTTAGGTAGTTTTTATGGCACGACAAAATTTTAGGCGGTTCATATCTGGTCGCCCGGATGCATGCAGATCGTGTGGGCTATAGCACACGAAAATCTAGGAATTAGGTGAAATTTCAGTTTTATGGTCTTAAAACATCAACAATCAGAGGAAAGGTCATGACGAAGCGATGACTATTGTTACTTAGGCCGTTTATTATAGGACGACAAAATTATTGGCGATTCGGTTCCAGTCGTCCCGATGCATGAATATGGTGTGGGCTATAGCACTCGAAATCTAGGAATCGCAATTCCAGTTTTATGGCCCTAAAATGTCAAAAAATGAGGAATGGTCATGGTGATTTGCACACGGTAATCTGCGAATTGAGTGAAATTCTAGTATTATGGCCCTAAAACGCCAAAAAATCAGGAACGTTCATGGCGACGTGATGCCTGTTGTTCCTAACATTTTTGATGCAACAACAACAACATACCCAGTAAAATTCAACTAGTGGGGTCTGGGGAGAATAGAGTGTACGCAACCTTACCCCTACCCCGAAAAGGGTAGAGAGGCTATTTCCCGGAGACTCTCGGCTCAACAAGAGAAAATTTTAAATGTTTCGGATCCGGTCGCACGGATGCGTGTAGATGGTGTAGGCTATAACACCCAAAAATCTGAGAATCAGGCATAATTCTAATTTTATGGCTCTAAGACGCCAAAAAATGAGGAACACCCTTTAGCGAAGCGGTGACTATTATTCCTTAGGTCATTTTTTATGGGCCGGCAAAATGTTAGACGATTCGGGTCAAGTCGTCCGGATGCATGCAGATGGCTTGAGCTATAGCATATGAAAATCTGGGCATCGGGCCAGTTTTATGGCTATAAAATGTCAAAAATTGAGGAATGATCATGTCGAAATGATGACAATTGTTTCTTAGGTCATTATATATGTGTCACGACCCAAAATTCAAACATGGTCGTGATGGCGCCTATCTTGTTACCAGGCAAGCCTATTTCAAAAGTTACTACTAAATCCATTATATGAAATTAATAAAACAATATCAACATTTAAATTTCTCACAAACTAAATCGATTCCAAATATAATTAATATAAAAATACGGAAGCTAGCCCCAACCATCGGGGTTTCACTAAGTCACGAACGTCTAAACTATGAACTAAAATATAGTATTGTCTAAAAAAATAAATGGTAGAAGGAGTGACAAGGTCCTGCGGACGCTGATAGCTACCTTGCAATCTCCACAGATAGCCGGCCTGAGATCAACGATCGCCGCGCTCCACCTTACCTGGATCTGCACATAAAGTGCAGGGTGTAGTATCAGTACAACCGACTCAGTAGTAACAGAAATAACTAAGGAACTGAGCAGTAGTGACGAGCTAAGCAAAACAATCCAATTATTATTTTTTTTCACAATTTATCAATAACATGAATAAACAAGTAAATTCCTATAACTTAGTAAATGCCATAAAGAAATTTAACAGATAATACATCAACAACAAAATCAAATGCAACCTCACAGCAATGTCACTCCATCACTCGCACTCAGCACTCAACACTCTGCGCTAAGCACAGACAACTCATGTGCTACCATATCAATACCTGGATCAGTATGGACAGCTCACACGCTATGATATTAATATCCTCAAAACCAGGCCCTCGGTCTCACTCAATCATGTACCTCACTAGCCTCACCATCATTAACAAATAAAAAGGACACAACCCATATCAAGTATCACAACATATAATAGAGACTGGGGTAAACATGTACAATAATTTCTATGACTGAGTACAAATAAAGTAAGCATGATTAAAGCCTAAGCATGATCTCTAACATGAAGGCAAACAAGTTCAACAACAAGTAAACACATAACCACAGATAATAGCCATCAAGCCTCACAGCCTCACGGGATGGACCAAGTCTCAATCCATCGCGGTGCACACCCACATGCCAGTAACCTAGAGTGGCTATCACCTCCAAAAATTCACATGATATCAAATTCTTCGGGTTTATACCCTCAAAGTCAGAGTTAACACAGTTACTTACCTTAGCAGCTTAAAATCTTACTCCGGGATGCCCTCGTCTCTAGATTCGGTCTCCAAAATCTCCGAATCTAACCATAATCAGATTAATACCATCAACATAGGCTAACGAATCGAATTCCACAATAAAAACTACGAAATATGCCAAAAATCCGAAATCGGCCAAAACCCAGCCCTCGAGCCCACATCTCGAAATCAGTCAAAAATGGCAGAATAATAATCCTCGTCCTCTCTCGAGTCTAACCATATAAAATTTATCAAAATATGACTCTGTTTGGTCATTCAAATCCCTACCTAAAACTCTCCAAAACTCAAACCCTAACTCCCTAAATTTCACTTTGAAATCATCAATCAAATCCCAAAAACGAAGATGAATTCATCAAATATAATCAAAATCGAGTAGAGAACACTTACCCCAATCCATATGGTGAAAATCACCTCCAAAATCGCCCAAATTCGATCTCTCCAACTCAAAATATAACCGAAAGAACAAACCTTTATTTTGTATATTTTTATGCCACCTATTATGCCTCGTTTCTCATGCCAAACGATCCTAAAACTCGCTTTTTATGCTTCTAATGGATTCCTTGTGAAACTTTACTCAATTTAGACTTTTGAATCACTCAATTTGACCTTATAATGAATGAGATATATATATATTTTAATATTTGCAAATAGTGCAGATTTTTAAATACGCCGTCAGTGACAATTTCATAATTAATCTGAAAAAATCTGGAAACCTAATTCTTAGTAAAATGACCAGAAATTCCTCATACGATGTCCAAATTTGACGATTCTTTTTTATACGGGTCCGTAATTATGCTACGGATCTAATGCTTCAATCAAAACAGAAATGAGAGTTCATTTGCTCAATATGATATCATTTATGCTTGAAGAAACGACGTCGAAACATAAGAAAAACGAGCGCAACACGACACAAACCTATCTGAAACTCACCCGAGGACCTCGGAACCTCAACAAATAATTCCAACAAGTCATATATTACTAGTCGAACTTAGTCAAACCTCCGGAACGCCCAAAACAACACCAAAACACCAAATCAACCTCAGATTCAAGCCTAAGAACTTCTAAACTTCCAACATTCGTCAATTCAGCCTAATTCCACCAAGGACCTCCAAATTATATTTCGGACACATTCCTAAGTCTAAAATTACCCAACGAAGCTAATCGAATCATAAAAATCCAAATCCGAATTCGTTTACTCATAAGTCAACTTTCGGTTGAGTTTTCTAACTAAGAGCCTAAGTGTTCATTTCACTCCAAGACTACTCTGTACCCAAGCCTACCAACTCAATACAACTCAACATAGCTGAACAATACATAAAGAAGTATAAATGGGGGAAACAGATCTATAACTCTCAGAACGACAGGCTGGGTCGTTACATCCTCCCCCTCTTAAACAAACGTTCGTCCTCGAACGAGTCTAAAAACATGCTTGGAGTCTCAATTAGTTGAAACCTTCAGCAATACCTTATCGTCACATTTAAATCATATGAACTCATCTCTCGGTCACATCATACTCATCACGTATCTATCCAGCCACCATTTCCACTAATAGGGACACTAATAGACATATAAGTCCACAAGCACGCGCTCACACAATCAACATCTTAGTGCTCAAGCTACAGTCATCTCGCCTCAAGCCCTCCACACTAGCCCTACATCAACACACAGAAATCACATCTCACACCTCATCCAGGGAATCACAAGTTGTCGATGCACAACTGATACCGGGCGCTGATGTGCACATACGAACACGTGGAAGGAATTCAAAGAGTTATGCTTCCAGTTGAATAAATACCGCACAATAAGAATTCAAGAATGTGATTTTTTCCTAAAGGTTCTGCAGCCTCTCGAGGATAAGTACAGACGTCTCCGTACTGATCCGCAAGACACTACTAAACCCGCTCATGACTCGTGAGACCTATGTAACGTAGGCTCTGATACCACCTTGTCACGACTCAAAATTCAAACATGGTCGTGATGGCGCCTATCGTGTTACTAGGCAAGCCTATTTCAAAAATTACTACTAAATCCATCATATGAAGTTAATAAAACAATATCAACATTAAATTTCTCATAAACTAAATCGATTCTAACTATAATTAATATAAAAATATGGAAGCTAGCCCCAACCATCGGGGTGTCACTAAGTCACGAGCGTTTAAAATTATGAACTAAAATATATTACTGTCTAAAAGAATAAATGTTAGAAGGAGTGACAAGGTCCTGTGGACGCTGGCAGCTACCTTGCAATCTTGACAGGTAGCCGGCCTGAGATCAACGATCGCCACGCTCCAACTCACCTGGATCTGCACATAAAGTGCAGGGTGTAGTATGAGTACAACCTACTCAATAGTAACAGAAATAACTAAGGAACTGAGCAGTAGTGACGAGCTAAGCAAAACATTCCAATTTTTTTTTTCAAGATATATAAATAACATGAATAAACAGGTAAATTTCCATAACTTAGTAAACGCCACAAAGAAATTTAGTAGATAATACAACAACAAAAGTAAATGCAACCTCACAGCAATGTCGCTCCATCACTCGCACTCAGCACTCAACACTCTGCGCTAAGCACGAACAACTCACTTGCTATATCATCACTCTGCGCTAAGCACGGACAACTTACGTGCTACCATATCAATACCTGGATCCGCACGGACAGATTACGTGCTACGCGGACAGCTCACGTGCTATGGTATTAATATCCTCACAACCAGGCCCTCGGCCTCACTCAATCATTTACCTCACTAGCCTCACCATCATTAACAAATAAGGGGACACAACCCACATCAACTATCACAACATATTAGCAAATTATAGAGATTGAGGTAAACATGTACAATAATTTCTATGACTGAGTACAAATAATGTGAGCATGAATAAAGCCTAAGCATGACCTCTAACATGAAGGCAAAGAAGTTAAACAACAAGTAAACACATAACCACAAATAATAGTCATTAAGCCTCACAGGATGGACCAAGTCTCAATCCCTCGCGGTGCACACCCACACGTCCGTCACCTAACGTGGGTATCACCTCCAAACAATCACATGATATCAAATTCTCGAGGTTTATACCCTCAAAGTTAGAGTTAAAACTGTTACTTACCTTAGCAGCTTAAAATCTTACTCCGGGATGCCCTCGTCTCTAGACTCGGTCTCCAAAAATTCCAAATCTAACCATAATCAGATTAATACCATCAACATAAGCTAACAAATCGAATTTCACAATAAAAACTACAAAATATGCCAAAAATTTAAAATCGGTCAAAACCCGGCCCTCGAGCCCACGCCTCGAAATCAGTCAAAAATGGAAGAATAATAATCTCGTCCTCTCCCGAGTCTAGACATATAAAATTTATCAAAATTGGACTCCGTTTGGTCCCCCAATTCCCTACCTAAAACTCTCCAAAACTCAAGCCCTAACTCCCTTAATTTCACTTTGAAATCATCAATCAAATCCTAAAAACGAAGATAGATTCATGAAATATAACCAAAATCGAGTAGAGAACACTTACCCCAATCCATATGATGAAAATCGCCTCCAAAATCGCTCAAATCCGAGCTTCCCAACTCAAAATATGACTGAAAGAACAAACCCTTGTTTTGTATATTTTTTGCCAGCTATTTTGCCTCGTTTCTCATGTCAAACGATCCCTGAAACTCTCTTTTTATGCCTCTAATGGATTCCTTGTGAAACTTTACTCAAGTTAGGCTTTTTAATCACTCAATTTGACCTTATAATGAATGAGATGTATAGGTTTTGATATTTGCAGATAGTGCAGATTTTTAAATTCGCTTTCAGTGGTAATTTCGTAATTAATGTGAAAAATCTGGCATCTTAATTCTTAGTAAAATGACCATAAAATCCTCATACGATGTCCAAATTCGACTATTCTTTTTGCTACATGTCCGTAATTACGATACAGATCTTATGTTTCAATCAAACGAGATATCATAATTCAGTTGCTCAATATGATATTATTATGCTTGAAGAAACGACGTCGAAACATAAGAAAAACGAGCGCAACACAACCCAAACCTATCCGAAACTCACCTGAGGCCCTCGGGACCTCAACCAATAATTCCAACAAGTCATATATCACTACCTGAACTTATTCGAACCTCCAGAACACCCAAAACAACACCAAAACACCAAATCAACCTCAGATTCAAGCCTAAGAACTTCTAAACTTTCAACATTCGCCAATTCAAGCCTAATTATACCACGGACCTCTAAATTATATTTCGTACACACTCCTAAGTCTAAAATCAGCCAAATAATTTAATCGAATCATAAAAATCCAAATCCGAATTCGTCTACTCATAAGTCAACTTCCGGTTGACTTTTCTAACTTAGCTTTCTAACTAAGAGACTAAGTGTTCATTTCACTCCAAGACTACTCCGTAACCAAGCCTACAAACTCGATACAACTAAACATAGTTGAACAATACATAAAGAAGCATAAATGGGGGAAACATGGCTATAACTCTCATAACGACAGGACAGGTCGTTACAATATGGGTCGGGGATTCAAGTGCAGTCACCCGGATGCATGCAGATGACGGGCGCTACCACACGAAAATCTTGTAATAGGACGAAATTCTTTTATGGCCCTAAAACACCAAAAGAATGCGGAACAGTCATGGCAAAGCGATGGTTATTGTTCCTTAGGTCGTTTTTGACGGGCCGACAAAATTTTAGCGATTCGGGTCTATTCGCCTAGATACATGAAGATGGCGTGAGCTATAGCACATGAAATTTGAGAATCTGTGTCATGACCCAAATCCTAACCCAGGTCGTGATGGCGCCCAACAACACAGTCAGGCAAGCTAACTACTATCTACCAGTGAGTTTCATGTAGTTTACCCAAAAACATTTTCAACACTTGCTTAACTTAGTTTTGAGACATTAAGTAGAAACGGATAACTTAGGCAACTTTATGCAAAATAAATAATCATGAAGTCATAATTAGCGATTACATCCCAAAATAAAGTCTACTAGCGTGTGTGCCAGGAACTAGTGTCACAAGTCTACAGGCATCTAGTAGAATAATATCAAAAGATAAAAGTCTGTCCTACTGTCTGAGTAAATATAGACAGAATTGGCAAAAGAATAGCTCCAAAGTGCTGCTGGGAGTCGCCAAGAGAAGCAGCTCGCCGTGAAGCTTCGACCAGGGTATAAATCAGGAATGAGCTCCAGACTGGTACCTAGATGAATCTGCCTCAGAAGCTGTATAATTAAGTACAGAGCGTAGCATGAGTACATAAACAATATGTACCCAATAAGTATCTCGCCTAACCTCGAAGAAGTAGTGACGAGAGGTCGACTTACACTTACTAGGGTCCAAATAGTATATTTAGGTGATAATTTATAAGAGGACAACAGGTAAGCATGGATAGTAAGGAAATAAATATCGAATCGTAATAAAAATCCAAATACGTGGTGAAGCACCAAATTACAAGTTTTCAATTCGTTCTTCCAGGATATTTCACAGCTCAACAGTCATGAAAACATCAGGCAAATAACATGCGCATAGTGGTAAAAGGACATCCGACCTGGGCCAACATAATAATAATAATTGTGCACTGCCGAAGGGTCGAACGACGCGAACCATAGATGCATCTATTAACCTGTCGTGGCGTACAGATATCTCCCATGAGAGTAGGGAAAAGAATCACTCCGCTCGCGAAATATAAATTGCGAAGCGGTCGCATGCTAACACAACATCTTTCTTTAAATCCTTTCCAAATAACAATTCTTTTAAAACACCAAATTCTCGATTTTCTTGAAACAAAGTTGCACACAATGAAGTTACAAAGCATATAAATCAAGTTACTGGAATTCACATGGCATGGTATGGGCCTAACTTCCCGGGCATAATAATAATAGTCACTATCCACGGGCTCTCGCCACCTTGCACGTACGTAGTCCCCTAAAAATCATAACACATAATCATTTAATTCACCTATGGGTAAAATTCCCTCTTACAAGGTTAGAAAGGAGACTTACTCGTGTCAAGTCTACTTCCCGGGTCAAGAATGCGCTCGAAACTCCAAATTCGTCGCCCAAGGACTCGAAACTAGCCAAATATTGCATAAAAAATCAGTCTATACTCCAAAGTCCTTAATTCTCCTACTTAAATGGTCATTTCAACCTAAATTGGGAAAATCTTAAAATACACCTCCGAGCCCACATACTCGGATTCCGGAAATTTTTGAAGGAAACTATCACCCATGGCCTAAGGATCAATATTATATAGTTTTTGTATGATTCCTTAACAAATTTCTTGAAAATTTCCCATTTTTGTCAAAAACCTAGGTTTTACTCTAACCCATGGTTTTCACTAATTTGTTGTGTTAATCTACCTAAGAATTAAACTATAAAGCTAAATTTATAGTAGGAATTACTTACCTTACAGTAGCTAGGTCGAATACCTCCTTGCATCTCTCAAAATCGCCCAAAGATGAAGAATAGTGTTCAAAAATGGTTAAGTCCCGTATTTAAAACGAAGCTCACTGCCTACAGGCTTTTCGCACCTGCGGCTCGAGGACTGCACCTGTGGTCTCGCATCTGCGAGAAACATCTCGCATCTGTGGAGAAGGGGAAGGGGGCCTGACTTTGCACCTGCGGAGCGAAGTCCGCATCTGCGGCTCCGCTTCTGCGAAAAGGAGTCCACATCTGCGGAAATGGGCAGCTCCCTCAGGAGTCGCACCTGCGAAGCTGGGACCGCAGAAGCGGTCTCGCACCTGCGACTTGCCTTCTGCAGGTGCGGTCGCACCAGCAGTCATTTAAGGCTGGTTTTTGCCTCGCTCGATGTCCGAATGGTATCTGGGCCCACCCGAGACCCCGTCCAAATATACCAACAAGTCCTAAATCATAATACGGACTTGCTCGAGCCTTCGGAACGTCCGAAACAACGTTAAATCTAAAAATCATACCCCAAAAGCTATTGGATCAAACTTAAGAACTTTAAGTTCTTGAATTCGCTTTCAACACGCCGAACCTACCTATACTACTCGGAATGACACCAAATTTTGTTAGCAGGTCATGAATGAAATAACAGAACTATTCCCGGTCTCGGAATTCCGTTTGTATCTTGATAACACAAAAACACGTTCCAAACCTCAGTTTGAACTTAAGGAAATTCTTATTTCACTATTTGGCGCTGAAACGCCCGGATTCATCCAAAACCCGTTCCAAACACATGCCAAGTTCGAAATCATGATACGAACCTACCGGAATTTTCGAATCTCGATTCCGGGGTCGTTTACTAAAAATGTTGACTGAAGTCAAACTTGACCTTTAAGGTTAACCTTAAGGAACTAAGTGTTCCTATACCACTCCAAACTCCTCCAAACCTCGAACCACCCGTCCCCCGTAAGTCATAAATTAGTAAAAGTAACTACGGGAAGTCTCATTTAGGGGCACGGAATCCTAGAACACAAAACGACCGATCGGGTCATTACAATCTGGTAGAATCCTAGTTTTATGACCCTAAAATGCCAAAAATAGGAATGGTCATGGCGAATCGAAGGCTATTATTCCTTAGGTCATTTTTGATGGGCCATAAAATTTTTAGGGGATCCAGGTCCGATCGCATGGATGCATGCAGATGACATGGGCTATAAGGCAAAATTTTAGGCGATCCGGGTCCGCTCGTATGGATGCTGCAGATGGCAAGGGCTATAACACACAAAAATCTGAGAATCAGGTAGAATTTCAGTTGTATGGCCCCAAAACACCAAATAACGAGGAACGGTCATGGAAAAATGATGGCTATTGTTCCTTAGGTCATTTTTTACGGGTTGATAAAATTTTGGCGATTCGGCTCCAGTCGTCCGCATGCATGCAGATGGCGTGGGTTATAGCACACGAAAATCTTGGAATCGGGCAAAATTCTAATTTTATGGCCCAAAACGGCAAAAATTAAGGAACGGTCATGGTGAAGCAGTGGCTATTGTCCCTTAGGTAATTTTTTATAACCGACAAAATTTTAGGCGATTCGGGTCTGGTCGCGCAGATGCATGCAGATGACGTGGTCTATAGCACACAAAAATGTAAAATTCAGGTAGAATTTCAGTTTTATGGCCTAAAACGCCAAAAAATGAGGAACAATCATGGCGAAGCGGTGGCTATTGTCCCTTTGGTCATTTTTATGGGCTGAAAATTTTTAGGCGATTCAGGTCAGGTCGCCTGGATGCGTGCAGATGGAGTGAGCAATAGAACACGAAAATCTAGGAATTGGGCGGAATTCTAATTTTATGGCCCTGAAACACCAAAAAATGAGCAACGATCATGCCGAAGTTGTTCCTTAGATCGTTTTCTATGGGCCGATAAAATTTTAAGTGATTTGGGTCCGGTATACTCGATGCATGCAGATGACGTGGACTATAACATACGAAAATTTGGAAATCGGGCAAAATTCCAGTTTTATGGCCCTAAAACGCCAAAACACGAGGAACGGTCATGGAAAAGCGAAGATTATTGTTCCATAGGTCATATTTTATAGGCCTACAAAATTTTAGCCGATTCGGGTTCGGTCGTCTGGATGCATGCAGATGACATGGGGTAGCACACGAAAATTTGAAAATCGAAAGGAATTCCAGTTTTATGGCCCTAAAGCGCCAAAAAATGAGGAACGATCATAGCAAAGGGTGACTATTATTCCTTAGGTCATTTTTTATGGGCCAGCAAAATTTTAAGTGATTTGGGTCCGGTCGTCTGAATGCATGCAGATGGTGTGGGCTATACCACATGAAAATATGGAAATCGGGTAGAATTTTAGTTTTATGGCCCTAAAAGACCAAAAATAGAGGACGGTCATGGAAAAGCGACGACTATTGTTCCTTAAGTCATTTTTATTGGGGCAAAATTTTAAGCAATTCAGGTTCAATCGCTCGGATGCATGTAGATGGTCTGGGCTATCGTATACGAAACTCTGGGAATCGGGCGGAATTCCAGTTTTACGTCACTAAAACGCCAAAAATCGAAAAACATCCACGACGAAGAGATGGCTATTGTTCCTTATGTCATTTTTGATGGACCGACAAAATTTTAGACGATTCGGGTCCAATCGCCCGGATGCAGGAGATGGGGGGGCTATATTACACGATAATATAGGAATTAGGCAGAATTTCACTTTTATGTCCCTAAAACGCTAAAAAATGAGGAACGTTTTGGTGAAGCGGTAGCTATTATCCCTTAGGTATGCATGCAGATGGCGTGGGCTATAACGCACGAAAATCTGAGAATCGGGCGGAATTCCTATTTTATGGCCCTAAAATACCGAAAAAAATGAGGAACGATCATGGCGAAGCGATGGCGATTGTTCCTGTTACACCCCATGTTTTCGTATGTTAAATGTTTCGTCGTAAGCTAATCATGTAAGTTCGGGAATGAGATTATTTTGGTATTATAAGTATTATGTTGTTTCAAACAAGTGACAAGTTAATTCGCGAAGGTGAGCGGGTAAGCAAATCAAAGAAAATGGGTTTCGTCGAAGTTTGGCAATTTGTGGATAAAATACGATTCATGATATAATACCCCGTATTTATGGACTAGTACCATACAAGGTACCACATGACTATAATAGAAAGGTATGCAAAGTGTATTAAAAGTGAGTAGTATTTTAAGTGATTTGAGATAACTCCTAATTACGCGGGTAATTGGTTAATTACCGGATAACGGGACATTATCTAATTAATTAATAAGGGAACAAAATATTAATAATTTCCCCCTAAAACATGGCAGCAAGAAAACTTACCAAACATGTGACTAAGTAGTCATAAGAGATTAGTGGCTATCCAATATAACGTGTAAAGCCTTTAAACACTCATGGTGTATACATAATGTTTGGTCCCTTTTAAAGTTGGTCTATTTTAAAATCTTGGTTCAATTTTTTGGATAGAGAATAACAAGTTAAACCATAATTATTTCTTCCAAATTCAAAGTATTCAAGCAACAGACGCTAAGTTTCAACTGAAGAAGCCTCCAACGAAATTTTTGCAAACAATTATAACGAGAATTGATAGAACTGTAGCAACGTAAAATTTTGCGGTTCTAAAATAAGCACGGTGTAATCTTTTCCAAGAATATTATACGGATCTTTTCCTACTCCAGGTATGTTAAGACTAACCCTTCTTTCTTTTTGGCATTATCTATACGGCATGAACGAAACGAGCAAATGCACAACTTCCATAAACGACTCTATTCATAGAAGTATTAGAAATGTTTATGTTCTTGAATTTCTATATGTGCTATTATTCTGTAATCCCACAAGTGGAGTCAAAGATGTACCCTCCAACAGCAGTATTAAAAAGTTAACTTAGAAAATGCTTAACAGGGATGAATAGTATTAGTTGGCATATTATTTTGTCTATCAAATATGTTGTCCTATTTACTGTACTTAGTAATATCTCAAAGGTTGTGGTAATGGCAGTTTGTTTTGACTTTATCGAGGTTTAAGAATAAGTAGACTTACTTCTAATTCCACATTCAACGAAACCAGCCGAAAGAGGCGTTGAAACTTTTAAACGACCTCTCATATTTCTTCTCAATAAAAATTATTTTTAAATCCAAGTCCGAGCAAGCTATGCCGTTAATGATGTAATAGAAATTTTTTCGATACAATGAAATGTAGACAATTCTATCATCTGTTCATGGGTCTCGAAAATACGTATGTTGGTAAAGTTTATTTCATGATATTAATCAGAGGCATAATGGCCTTATGACGTACCAAGAGATTTTATTGACGTATTTCATATGCATTTCATGCATTTAAATATGCACATTGAACCATGACCGGATGGCATTATATACGCGTATATATGTAAATATGTGTATATGGGATATGGGAAAAGGTTATGGCGTTATATACGCACCACCACCTGATCAACTAGTATACGATGATGATTTTGCCCACAGTGGCCTATATGCTATGATGGGATGCCCTCAGAGGATGATGATGTTATGAAACATGTACTTATGCACGACATGACATTCATATGAATATGCATGACGCTTAAAGTAATTTATGATTTACAAAGCTATTCAGGCTTACAGGTTGAGTCATGTGCTCTATATTTCTTTCATGTGTCTTATGTACTTATTTATGTGTCTTACATACTCGGTACATTATTCGTACTAACGTCCCTTTTGCCTGGGGACGCTGAGTTTCATGCCCGCAGGTCCCGATAGACAGGTCGAGAGCCCTCCAAGTAGGCTATCAGCTCAGCGGCAGATGTTGGTGTGCTCCATTTGCTTCGGAGTCGCTTGTTTGGTTAGTATGATTTAGACGGGTATTGTTTGGTATGGTGGGACTCTATCCCGACCTTTATGACATTTATGTACTCTTAGAGGCTTGTAGACATATGTCGTATACGTGGAAGATTGTACGAACTTGTCGGCCTATGTTTTGAGTTTATAAATGATTATGTTGGCCTATTAGGCCCGTATGTCACGTGTATATGATGATGTAATAATAATGATACGTTAAGTTGGTACTCGGTCGAGTAAGGTACCGGGTGCCCGTCGCGGCCCATCGGTTTGGGTCGTTACAAAAGTGGTATCAGAGCAGCTCTGTCCTAGGGAGTCTACAAGTCGTGTCTAGTAGAGTCTTGTTTATGGGTGTGTCGTGCACCACACTTATAAGCAGGAGGCTACAGGGCATTTAGGACTGTCACTCTTTCTTCTTACTCTAGATCGTGTGGTAGATCTCACTTATAAGAATTCAAATTTCAAAATTTTATTCTATTCGTTATAAGACGATACCTATACCCGGAAAGAAGGTTGGAAAGAGATATAGTTGAGAAAAAGATGAGTCAGAGTAATTGAATTTTTGTATGATGCCTACGATAAGTAAATGTGAGGTTTTTAGAAGATCATGGGTATACTGAAAGGTGTAAGCTTCCTGATAAGAAGCCTTAAGGCAAGAACGCTTATCCATCTTTATGGTGAAGGACAATGAGAGATTAAGAAAGTAAGTACAAGTTTCAGTAAGTAAAAGGAGCAAGATGAAAAAGGTAGGAGGTACCCAGTTAATGAAGGTTAACATCGTTTATAATTGAGGAAGAGAAATATAAGCTTTTTGAGTTATATTCAATAGTAACAGAGATATTTACAATTGGTCGCACCCATTCCAGATATGCCCTATGGGGGTTATCATAAGTAGTATAATAAGATATGATAGGTGAATTGTTTGCGTTAGTTGACATTTCCGAAGGATAGTACAAACATGGCAATGGATTTCCTTCGGAGACAAATCGATGGTGCACCCTAAAATAGTACAGATAGATATGAGTACTACAAAGATAAACACTGGAAGCCTGGAAGGGATAAATATTACCTTAGTGTGGCTCTCATCCCTAGTAGGAAGAGAATGTTAGGCAATTCAAGGAGCTAATGATGGAGCAAGAGGGGCTAAAAGCAAAAGAATGTTTTGTTCGAGTTTTTAGAACAAGGTGATAGACAGAAATATTCGCAGGAAAATAAGAAGAGAGTTAATGAAGCAGTATGAATAAAATACGGTACATGGATGACAACGGTAGATTAGAAAAATGATAGTATTACAGAATCTATAGTCAAGTGAAGGGAAAAACGAGAGGTAACAGTACTTGAGGCAACAAAAGAGTATAGGTCATAACGTCACATCCTCATTTCGAGAAATAAATTCGTGACTCTAACATGATTACCAGAAGGAAAAAGTTAGATCCCAGAATAATAGAAATCAGCATGGGCGCTAAACATGAATTAGGGACTGAGTGATTTGACAATAGTCAGCATCATGAGAATTTCAGTTTGCATTCCGGCAATAGTAGAATGGACAACAAAAGAAGATTCAGGAGAAATTCAGGGAATGGTCATTCAGGAAGACGTTTCCCTAAAGCAAGTAATGTGAGCAAAGTTAAGCTTAAGGGACTGTATGTACTAGTTATATTGAGTGTCACCCTCACGAGTAAGGAATTTTGTTATCCTTGGTACAGAAGGATTATTGCAAGGCGAGTAAGGGTCATCGACGATGTGAAAAAAAATGCCAGAGATGAAAAGGTAAAACATCTATACGTAGTTCATCATAGCATTAATCTTAGTACTCCCCTAAAGGGGGGATATGGAGTAATGTGACATTAAGACAGAATTAAGTTGTTCTAGTAACTATGGAAATGGTAAAGGAAGAGTGCGATAAAAATGAGAAAGGACTGAGATTGCACTTATCTGAATCCTATAGATATGCTATGATTCGGAAACGTTATGTAAGCACGACGTCAGAAAAAAGGAAGTAAGGGTTCCTACCCGGAAGGTTATTGATAAATAAGGAGCCAGTGCAAGAGGTAAGTTAGACAAAGGAAATAACCCAAAAGAGATCACGCGGAATATGGATATGAGAATGGGCCGCCGAGTAGTTAGTAGTTGATTCAGGAAGAGCCTAGTCATGACTAGACAAGAAGTTACATACAAATCAGCAGATCATGCAAGATAAACATAGGGAACCCCAACATGGGGAATTCATCCTTGCAGTTATGACATCGTGACCTTTGAGAAATATTCAAATAGGAGTTGGTATAGTTAAAGACAGCGTATAAGTGTTACGGAAATAAAAGAGAGTGCCACTTGGAAGACAGTCAAAATATCATTTCAGAAGTAGCCCTACAAGTATAAAGGAATGGAGGTAAGTAACTACGGATAATTATAGGCAAGGAAGGACATCAAAAGGTCCATCGAGTATACAATGTAATAAGCTCACAGCTTTACGAGAGTCAAGGGTTCTCCCTAAGTACTACAACGAAAGACTAGCTGAGGACATAAGAAATAAGGCTTCATCCTAAGCACAACGACCTAAAGAGAAATGGTCGTGTAACAACAATCTTGCAACAACATTGTAAGCATTCCAAAGGAAAGTGGAACCTACCGTGGCTAATGAACGGGAAGTAAGAATTAAAACTAATATTCTAGATCATATGAGTTGTATGAAAACTGTGGCAAGTGTGGGCACTAAGATAAGCTAAGTATGGACGCAACAAGGGGGTCATAAAGATTAGGAAAAGTAATAGCTTACGTTTAAATAAAGCTAAGATGAAAAAAAAAAAGAATTATTCTATCAATGATCCAGAGTTGGTTATGTTATGAACGCGCGTAAGAGTTCAGAGTTTTATACATACACCATATACATCAATAGAATATTCTGGTATACGTTAAAAGAAAGAAATGAGCCCAGTTCATAGATGAAGGATTAGTTGTTAAGGGATTATATCATGCATATCTCATAACGCCATGGAGGGATAAAAGTAACAACTAAACACCATAAGCCGCAGATCGGAAGATAGCTTAAGCCTACATAAAGGTTGATCAGAGGAAAGAGAAAACTAAAGAGTTACATCAACTAGAGTAAATCAGGAGTTTGATTATTGAACCCAGAAAATTATGGACATAGTGATTGAGAACATAGCAGAACCACTCCTAATATTGAGGTGCAAGAGAGATAGCACAACAACCATATTCTATAATGGTTCTACGGTAAAGTCGGTTAGAAAATACTAGCCTCGTAAGAATTCAGTATGGAACTCCCATCGGATTGTATAGGCACCAGAGGTGCAAGTATTATAATAGAGCTTTAAATTTGAATGTGAATTCTACCTATATGGAATGAAGGTCATGAAGGAGATAGAATACGTGATGCGAAACTTTAAAGTAGGTAAGGTAAAGGTAAACGACTTACGAGATACTCAGATGCAGAAAGATGTGAATAGTCCATAATTCGGATAGAAGGCTAGAAGCGCAAGGATTCAATATCCAGGAATGATAGCGTGTTGTCAGTAGCATATCTTCCAATGTATGGTCTAGGTATCAAGAAACCTGATTATGAGAGTAAAGAAGAATTAGAGACGATGTGATGTCTCGCTTATGTTCAAGAATGATATAAGGAAATCTATGATGCAATCAAGTTAAAAGGTTGCGAGTAAAATAAATAGATATGTGTAGGTCCCAAGCTATTGTATGGTGAAGCGACAAGGTTCTGGAAGACAGAAGTAAGGATAATAAAGGGCGAATGAGAAGGTAACAAAAAAAAGGATAAGTCCTCAGGATTGAACCCATGAAAACAAGAAGAGCAGATGGTTTCACTAAGTTAAACAAAGCTCACTATAGCCTGAATGAACTCAAAGGAGTCTAATACTAATAACATTTAGATTAGATGGAATGCTACCTTGGTAGTAGAATGAGGGTGTAGTTGTGATAGATAAAGGATGTCATTTGGGCCTTCGATTGAGTAATGATTTGAAGAGGATTTCATGAATTTTACGGAATTAAATACCCACGTAAGATGAGTCGTATCGGAAAGCTATAAAATACGGTTATGGAAGTATAGTATCACCCCTAGGTAGATCAATCTAATTAATCCATATGTCCCTGATGAGACGTGAGTCCTAGCGGCGGTGTTATATAAGAGATCAAGTCATCAGTGGTAGTTATAGAACAACATTAAGGTGAATCAACAGTGGATGGACAAAAGTCACAAAGTATGAGGTGATATTAGGCCGTCATTCTTAAGACGAACAAGTAATAAAGATGCCTAAAAGGGGGGATGCCCCGACCTTTGGAATTATTCACAGAACAGTTGCCTAGATGGCAGGGAGGGTACTGAAGTATCCAGAAGGGATAAGTCATAAAAATGATAAGTACATCAGTCAACATTCGAGGACGAATGTTCCAAAGGGGGGAATGATGTTACACCCCATGTTTTCGTACGTTAAAGTTTCGTCGTAAGCTAATCACATAAGTTCGGGAATGAGATTATTTTGGGATTATAAGTATTATGTTATTTCAAACAAGTGACAAGTTAATTCTCCAAGGTGAGAGGGTAAACAAATCAAAGAAAATGGGTTCCGTCGAAGTTTGGCAATTTGTGGATAAAATACGGTCCAAGCTATAATACCCTGTATTTATGGACTAGTACCATACAAGGTACCACATGACTATAATAGAAAGGTCTGCAAAGTGTATTAAAAGTGAGTAGTTTGAGATAACTCCTAATTATGCGGATAATTGGTTAATTACCGAATAACGGGACATTACCTAATTAACTAATAAGGGAACAAAATATTAATAATTTCCCCCTAAAACGTGGCAGAAAGAAAGCTTACCAAACATGTGACTAGGTAGTCACAAGAGATTAGTGGATATCCAATATAACGTGTAAAGTCTTTAAACATTCATGGTGTATACAGAATGTTTGGTCCCTTTTAAAGTGGTCTCTTTTAAAATCTTGGTTCAATTTTTTGGATAGAGAATAACAAGTTAAACCATAATTCTTTCTTCCAAATTCAAAGTATTCAAGCAACAGACGCTAAGTTTCAACTGAAGAAGCCTCCAACGAAATTTTTGCAAACAATTATAACGAGAATTGTTAGAACTGTAGCAACGTAAAATTTTGCGGTTCTAAAAAAAGTACGGTGCAATCTTTTTCAAGAATATTATCCGGATCTTTTCCTACTCCAGGTATGTTAAGGCTATCCCTTCTTTATTTTTGGCATTATCTATACGACATGAACGAAACGAGCAAATGCACAACTTCTATAAACGACTCTATTCATAGAAGTATTAGAAATGTCTATGTTCTTGAATTCCTATATGTGCTATTATTCTGTAATCCCACAAGTGGAATCAAAGATGTACCCTCCAATAGCAGTATTAAAAAGTTAACTTAGAAAATGCTTAACATGGATGAATAGTATTAGTTGGCATATTATTTTGTCCATCCAATATGCTGTCATGTTTACTATACTTAGTAATATCTCAAAGTTGGTGGTAATGGCAGTTTGTTTTGACTTTATCGAGGTTTAAGAATAAGTAGACTTCCCTCTAATTCCACCTTCAACGAAACCAGCCGAAAGAGGCGTTGAAACTTTTAAACGACCTCTCATATTTCTTCTCAATAAAAATTATGTTTAAATCCAAGTCCCAGCAAGCTATGCCGTTAATGATGTAATAGAAAAAATTTCGATACAATGAAATGTAGACAATTCTATCATCTGTTCATGGGTCTCGAAAATACGTATGTTGGTAAAGTTTATTTCATGATATTAATCAGAGGCATAATGGCCTTATGACGTACCAAGAGATTTTATTGACGTATTTCATATGCATTTCATGCATTTACATATGCACATTGACCCATGACCAGATGGCGTTATATACGCGTATATATGTAAATATGTGTATATGGGATATGGGAAAAGGTTATGGCGTTATATACGCACCACCACCTGATCAATTGGTATACGATGATGATTTTGCCCACAGTGGCCTATATGCTATGATGGGATGCCCTCAGAGACTGATGATGTTATGAAACATGTACCTATGCACGACATGACATTCATATGAATATGCATGACACTAAAAGTAATTTATGATTTACAAAGCTATTCAGGCTTACAGGTTGAGTCATGTGCTCTATATTTCTTCCATGTCTCTTATGTACTTATTTATGTGCCTTACATACTCGGTACATTATTCGTACTGACGTTCCTTTTTCCTGGGAACGCTGCGTTTCATGCCCGCAGGTCCCGATAGACAGGTCGAGAGCCCTTCAAGTAGGCTATCAGCTCAGCGGCAGATGTTGGTGCGCTCCATTTGCTTCAGAGTCGCTTGTTTGGTTAGTATGATTTAGACGGGTATTGTTTGGTATGGCGGGACTCTATCCCGACCTTTATGACATTTATGTACTCTTAGAGGCTTGTAGACATACGTCGTATACGTGAAAGATTGTACGGCCTTGTCGGCCTATGTTTTGAGTTTATAAATGATTATGTTGGCCTATTAGGCCCGTATGTCACGTGTATATGATGATGTAATAATAATGATACATTACGTTGGTACTTGGTCGAGTAAGGTATCAGGTGCCCGTCGCGGCCCATCGGTTTGGGTCGTGACAGTTCCTTTGGTCGTTTTTGATGGGCCAGCAAAATTCTATTCAGATCAGGTCGCCCATATTCATGTAGTGGAGTGGGCTATAGCATATGAATTTCTTGGAATCGGATGGAATTCTAATTTTATAGCCCAAAAATACCCAAAACTGAGAAATTGTCATCACGAAATGATGGCTATTGTTCCTTAGGTCGTTCTTGATGGCCGAAAAGTTTTTAGATGATTCGAGTCCGGCCATCCGGATGCATGTAGAAGGCGAGGGCTATAGCACACGAAAATCTGGGAATCATGCGGAATTCTAATTTTATGGCCCTAAAACATCAAAAAATGAAGAACGATCATGGAGAACGGGGGCTATTGTTCCTCAGGTCATTTCTGATGAGCTAGCAAAATTTAGGCGATTAGGGTTCGGTGCCTGGATGCATGCAGATGGTGTGGGCATTAGCACATGTAAATCTGAGAAGCAGGTGGAATTCCAGTTTTATGGCCTAATACAACAAACATGAGGAACAGTCATCGCGAAGCGATGGATATTGTTTCTTAGGTCATTTTTTGTGGGCCTATAAAATTTTTAGGCGATTCGGGTGCGATCGCCCAAATGCATGCAGATGGTGTGGGCTATAGCATATGAAAATCTAGAAATCGGACGGCATTATAGTATTATGGCCCTAAAACCTCAATAAATAAGGAATGGTCATGGTGAAGTGATGGCTATTGTTCCTTAGGTTGTTTTTTATGTGTAGGCAAAATTTTAGGCGATTTTGGTCCAGTCGCTCAGATGCACGTCGATGGCATGGTCTATAGCATATGAAAATCTGAGAATCGGGCAAAATTCCTATTTTACATCCCTAAAACGCCAAAAACGAGGAATGGCCATGGAAAGCGATGACTATTGTTTCTTAGGTCGTTTTTTATGGGCCGAAAAAAATGTAGGCGATTCGGGTCCTGCCGTCCCGGTGCATGCAGATGGCGTGGGCTTATATAGCACACGAAAATCATGGAATTGGGCGGAATTCTAGTTTATGGCGCAAAAATGGCTAACAGTCATAACGATGCGATGGTTATTGTTCCTTAGGTTGTTTTTTATGGGCCTGCAAAATTTTAGGCGATTCGAGTCTGGTTGCCGGGGTGCATGCAGCTGGCTTGGCTATAGCACTGGAAAATTTGGGAACCAGGCGGAATTCTAGTTTCATAGTCCTAAAACGCCAAAAGACGAGAAACGGACATGGTGAAGCAATGGTTATTGTTCCTTAGGCCGTTTTCTATGAGCCGACAAAATTTTAGCCGATTCGGGTCTGATCCCGGATGTATGTAGATGACGTGCGCTATATCACATAAAATATGAAAATCAGGCGGAATTCCAGTTTTATGGCCTAAAACGAGGAACGATTGCCCAATTCCTAGATTTTCGTGTTCTATAGTTCACGCCATTTGCATGAACTCGGGTGACAGGCTCTAAATCGCTTAAAATTTTACGGGCCCATCAGAAACGACCTAATGAACAATAGGCATTGTTTCACAATGACTGTTCCTTATTTTATAGCATTTTAGGGCTATAAAACAGGAATCAAGGACGATTTTCGATTTTTCATGTGCTATATAGTCCACGGCATTTGCATCAACTTGGGTGACCGGCTCCGAATCGCCTAAAATTTTGTGGGACCATCAGAAATGACCTAATGAGCAATAGTCATGGCTTCACCAGGAACATTCCTCATTTTTTTGTGTTCTAGGGCCATGAAACAAGAATATAACATGATTTCCAATTTTTTGTATGTTATAGTTCACATCATCTGCATGAACTGGAACGACTCGCTCTGAATCCCCTAAAATTTTGCAAGACCATGTAAAACGAACTAATGAAGAATAGTCATCGCTTTGCCACGATTGTTTCCTCGTTTTAGGGGCATAAAATAGAAATCCAGGACGATATCCGAATTTTTGTATGTTATGACCCATAAAACAGAAACTCAGGACGATATCCGAATTTTTGTATGTTATGACCCATGCAATCTGCATGAACTCGGGCAACCGGCTCCGAATCGCCTAAACAGTATTTTCACTTCCTTCTACTGATCCCCTAGGCACCTCAGAAAAAATCTAAGTTCTAGATATTCCTAGTTAAAAAAAGGTTAGAACTTCTAGAGCTCTAACTTCTAATTAATTTCGCAGCCTTGACCAAAAGCTTAAGACAACTTCTTCAACGTATTACACAAATTATTCGTCAATGATAAAATGCACATCTTGTGCTTTTTTTTTTTGGATAACCAAGAAATCTCGAAGGGCTAATTAACGCATAGCACAAAAACCTGATGAATAATGAGTCACCAATTGCAAATAAACCTATCAAATGAAACAAACTTCTTCTTTCAACTTCTACTTCAGAATGGTGTAAAGATTGGAACAGTTGCATTTATGAACTCACAAGATTTTGACAAAACTTAATTTAACAAGTCCATGGGGGAAAAATAAATAAGAAACTAATGGAATACAAAACAGCTGGGCCCGTTAAAGCAGCCCCCGTCGCCTCACGCAAATATGGCATATAATTTACCATGTTGCAAAACTGTCTTTTGTCGACTAATGAACACACCTTGGAAAAGTATACAACTCATTTAAAAATCACCTGTTCTTCATTGTTACAGTGATGAAACTGCGATATAGTTGCTCTACTTCACTGGCATAAACGGAAAGGCCATTGCGAGGAAATGTGAGTTTGAGCATATTCCATCTGCGCGGTTACATCACTCCTCCAAGCAAAGAGTTGAGCTTTACTGGAGCAGATTTTTGCAGGCTTCAATATCAGGTGCCTGTGAATCTAATACTCCTTGACCCGTAGGGCTAGAGGTAATAACTCCGGTGATGGCTACAAACAAGTCCTTCTGGTATAGATCATCTGTTACCTTCTTCAGGATCTCATGCACCAACTTGAAGTCTACCGCCCCTGTCAAAACTAGCTTTGCAACTATCTCCCCGAAATTCGCTGGTGCTTTTGGTAAATCCATTGCAAGATCATCCAACAGAGAAGCAAAGTTCACGCATCCAGTTGCCAAGTCCATAGCAGTAAAAACCTTCTTAGCAAACAAGTATTCAAGAAGTTGTGCAACTGGTTCGACACGTGGCGGGCTTTTGTCCAGTCCAAGCGATATGGTTTCTTTGACAACCTCGGGATAGTAGCCAGGGGATTTGAGTTCCTCAATGCACTGCAATGCTTCATCCAAAAGCCTAACATTAAAATATTCCTCTAAAAGAGAAACTGTCTTTTTCTTCAGATCTTCAGGATTTGACCTTGCAACTGCAGCCTGAGGTTTCTCGGCAACAGGGGAAACAGTAGCAGTTGGAGATGGCCTAATTGGTCCAGGAACTTGCGATACAGGCTCCATCGTGGAGACATAGCCCGATGGCCGAAGGGGCGGTCCACCACTGCCTTGCAAGAGGGCGCTACTCCGGCCACTAATGACGCCACCGCTACCCTGAGGCAGCTGTCTTGTGTTCAAGGAGGGCGATTTACCGATCAATGGTGGCTGAACACCTCTTGGCATCGACCGTGACCTTTGAACCTCCCAGTTGTCGTTATCCATACCTGGCATCTTCCTTGCACCTGGCATTCCTGGCATCATACCACCAGTGCCAGGTCGAAAGCCGCCAGCGCCCAAATTCCCTTGAGCACCCGGAGGAATGCCACGAGCATTTCTAATGCTTGCTGTAGCACCAGGACGCAATCCCATCGACTTTTCTGCTTCTGAGTGAATCTCATTGATGGTTTTGGCTTTCACCTCTTCTCGCCTAGGGACCCAGTTATTGGCACGTAAATCCAGCACATCACGCACCATAAACCTCAGTCGTGATGCCAGCTGAGGGTTTGTTGATAATTCCTTCAATCGGTTGAAATAAATATCATTGATGTGCCTTGATTTTTGCTTCTCATCAAGCTGCTTACCGATGGTGTTGAAGAACTGACATATAGCTTCAACGTTCTCTTCTTCTGGACAGCTTTTGGGATCTTGTCCTAATAGTTCCTGTTAACAAGAGATCAGGAAGACAATTTCCCCAAACACTGATACGTTGAAGACATTTAAGAGAAAGGAGCAAAAAGATTAAGCTAATAGAAAACAGCCAACCACCTGAACAATGTGATGAACAATCTTTTCGGGAACCATCTTTTGCTTCAAAAGCTCCCCAATAAGACGAATGTTTCCAAGAGTGCGCAATTTGACCAATCTTTCTTTGTCTTTGCGTTCTGACTCCTGCTCCGGAGCAGTCATTTGTCTCACCTCTTCCCTCAGTTGGTCAGCACCTTCAAATGCCTCTTGGCAATTATTCAGAAGAACTCGCTTAAATGTGATTTCTTTACCGCCAGGTTCATCAGATGGAAATGGAGGAAGCTTCTCATTGAGATCAGAACACAGCTGGGCATACATAGGGCAAAATGTGGGTTCCAACACGGCCTTGTCAAATATCAAGGAGATGACACCCTGGAATATTAGAGAAGAGAATACATCAGTTATCCAAGACATACAATGGAAAACAAGACAGTAGAGAACCATAGGTATCTGAGAAAAAGGACCTTTAGAATGTCTGCACTTGTTATCCCTGAATCTATCAATTGACCTTTGAGAAGATCAAATTTCTCGGGAGTCAACTTGTTGAGTATTCTGCAAGACAAGTATAATAGTTACACCAATAATGAACACAATAATCATATTCTAAAATTTACCTTTAACAGAATTTACAATACTTGTGATGATAACATCTTAAACCAAGAACGCTATGAAAACTAACATTACGACCAAAGACATATCGCAACCTTATCTTATTAACAGTTGAGAAGTTCCACAGGCTAGTGACGGCTTATACAAACTTGGTAATGTGGTCTAGGTGGCACAATAATCATATCCTAAATTTTACCTTTAACAGAACTTGCAATACTATCATAACTATCTGAAACAAAGAACATTATGAACACTAACACTGAGTCCAAAGCCATATGCAACCTTATTTCTTTTATCAGTAAGTAGTTCCACAGGCTAGTGACGGTTTATACAATTTTCGTAATGTGGTCTAGGTGGCAACAATATTCATGCATCTGAGAAAAGGTCGTAAAGAGGAGCAAAACACAGTTTCCCTACAGTCAAGATGAGGTGAAAAAATAGATGCAAATTACCACATGGAACATTGTTAAGAGTATCAATAAGAGCTTCAAGAAAGATTACCCCTTGACTGTTTTCAAGACACGATCTTTGTCAGAAAGTGTGCCCCTTCGGACTGACCACGGCACCTCCGCTTTGATCAGTGTAGGAGCAGGACCTCCCTGGTGCAAAAACAATTTAAGGGTTTCAGAGATCAGATGTAAATAGATAGTTCACCATCAGGCAAAATCGTGTTGTTTGAACTTCGAAAAGACCACAGAAGAAACCACTGCAAGTGCCAGGAATAAGCTTAACAGGAAAACAACAGGGAGAAAGATATTATGTAAGGGAAAAAGAGATACAGTATTATCTCTTAAACTATTCTAATTGCTGTCCCGATTATGTCAATAAAATAATACAACAATGTACTAGTACACCTAATTCTAATACATGGAACAAAGTGCAAAGCAGTCGATGCTCAATAAGTACGTTCCCGGTCTACCATGAGCAAGGGATGCGATAATTAAGAATATTATTCTTCATTGGCAGCACAAAAGCAGGAATACATAAACAGAAGTTCTTTAAACCAGTAATGAACATTCAATAAATGCACAATTCAGAAAATGTATCATGAGGAAATGAATTACCCCTTGGTTGGCGGATATTTGAGCTCTTCCAAACTGTGAGCTAAGCTGTTCTTGCCGATTATACTGGTTTGCTTCTTGCTGTCTAGAGTCAAATCGGCCACCAAATTCCCTGTTTTCTCGAAGCGCTTCCCATGACCTTTCCTCTATGGGGGCAGATTGTGCTGACCTATTACGCCAATCACGATTGTCTGGTTCAGAATAACGACCCTGAGACTGAACCTGCACCTACAGAATGATAAATCATTTGGACAATCAGGTAACAGAAAGTAAACATTGCAAGAAAGCGAAATAGAAAATATCCAAGCATTAGAGAAAAATAAAGAATTGGAGTTGTTCTTTAGCTCGCAAAATTACCAAAAGCACCAAATATTCCTTTTTCCCTTTTTGTCGTGAGGGAGGGAGAAATGCCAATATAATAATCGAACGAGGGAAAATAGAATTTCTTTATATTGAGTTTAACACCAAGTCTAACAGAAACTCACATTGCTATCCACACGACCTCGAGAGGCATCTTCACCAAACAGTTCAGCTTCAACTTCTTGTTTGATTTGTAGAATAACCTCAGGTAACTGTAGGGTAACCACCTAGAAGACAATAATTACCACAATCAAGGACAAGCATATAAATCATGATATATCCACCATGATATCTTCTTTTATTTTTTTTTATTTTTTTGGGCAGCTGGAAATGGGAGAGGATCTAAAAGATGGAAAAAGACTCAATTCTCCAAAACAGTCATTGCATCAAAATCGATACGTATATTAGTAAAAAAGGCCAGTTTTGTTTTTTCCATATCTATTTATAGAAAACTAATGACCAATAAACACCATCATTAAACATTTTTTCAGACATAGACATTACCTCCCTCAGTTGCAGGAGCTGATCTCGAGTATACCGAACGCGTTCATGGCTCTCAAAACGGTCTCCAGTCTACAATGATAAAGGTGAGTTAGGACAAACAGAACCCTAAGAATAGGAAGTTCTTAAAATGAATTTCAAGCAAAAAAATAATGCATTTTGAACTAACAACACTATTCAACAGAAAAAAGGTCCCACTTTGCTTAGTTTCCGGTTCTCTCAATGTTTCAAACTCTCTACCATACACTCCCGACTAACAATGCAAAAGCGAAGCAGCATATGTACCACTGTATGAATTCAGATTCCAAAGAAAAGCATGCTATAAAGTGATTAACTTCAATGGCGAAAGTAGCACCTATGAACAGCATGGCTAGCTTTTGCATGCCCAATAGCTAATAAGACTTTCAATGTTAGTAGGGTTCTTTATGGGCGGCCTGATAATTCTTAAGTGCCCACCTAAAGCCTACTAATGATTCTCCGTCCATATTTACAGCAGATACACAACTAAAGTGAGCTGCTAAGAATTCGGACGTTAACAAGAATGTATAATTGAAATATTATGCACACAAATCGTACCTATAACTATGTACTTATCTTTCTCGTTCATACTACATGTATTCCTGTACCAAAAGAAGAAACAGAAGAGGGGAAAACCACTATGCACACCAGCGACAAGATAGCCTGCATCAAGCACTAGGCTACCACGTCCAGGAAATCTCTGTCTTCAATTCAACCCATATATCATAATCAGAAGACAACCCATACACCAGCATGTCTACCATTCAAATCATCTGTGGTTTGCTTGGACTTTGATCAGCACAAACCACAGATTTTATCAGAAAACGACCCAATTCACCAACTCGTATACCAATACCAACATTCACACCGTTGCTTATAGACTTAACAAACAGTAACACATACAGATTCTTTATAGAATGCCATACATATGTACTATAACGGGAAGACAAAGAAGAACTCGATCTTTCTATTATAAAAACAAAGTTTTACAGACATAATCCATCATTAATATAGAAATACGTCAATCCATGCATTCAAGTCCAAGAGCACGTCAATCCAGATAAGTTACCACATTGAATGAAAAAACAAAAAAAGTTACTATAAAATACCAAGAAAAGCACATCCACAAAGTGAAAAAAAATCCTAATTTCAATCAATCAATCAACTATGTTTCAATCATGAACTAGCTGCTGGGTTGAATATATGAATCTACAGTATTTATTCCACAATATTCAGGCTAATTTTATTCCAACACTCAATAATTTGTCTTAAAATCACTACTACATAGGAAAAGATTTCATTTTTTACATGGGAAATAGCCAAACAACAATAATAGGTAAATCACACATTCAATAAGCAAATAAAAAAAAACTAAAAACCCAAAGAAAAAGCAGACCCACAAAGCAAAACACAAGCTTTATTGGAAAAGACAAGATTTTTCTAACAAAAAAGCAATAAAAGGCAAATCAACACATCAAAAAACAAATAAAAACAGCTAAATAAAACCAAGAGAAAGCAAACCCACAAAGTAAAAATATCTATAGATCTGAAAAATAGAAAAAAAGATTCAACCTTGAAAGAACCAACATGTGGTCGAAGAGGATCAGAATTGGTAGTAGATGACGAGGTTTCAAAGCGAGGGCCCACAAGCACTCTGCTTCTGTTACCACCACCACCACCTGGTCTCAAACTTATCACCGTCTGATCAGCCTGCATACCTCAATTCTCCACCGTCCGATTAATTCGAACACACAAAAACAAAAACTAGCAAATCTGAAAGAAAACGAATCGAGAAATAGTGATAGATACAGATGTATGTGTATCTATCTATCTATCTAAATGAAGACAGAGAGATATAAAGATTAGATTTGTGGAGAGAAAAAGTGAATTTTTTAGAGAGAGATAGAGAGAGAGAGATTGGTTTTGTTCCTCTCTCTACTG
Source organism: Nicotiana paniculata (assembly GCA_005239505.1). Lineage (NCBI taxonomy): Eukaryota > Viridiplantae > Streptophyta > Magnoliopsida > Solanales > Solanaceae > Nicotiana > Nicotiana paniculata. Next base: position 32,853 of record ML359273.1, read on the forward strand.
AGGAAGAGGAGTGGAGAAGGGAAAGAGAGGCGATTGTGAAGAGGGAGAACAAGAAAAAACCCTTTGGGATAGGTTTGGTATTACAAGATTTGATCTATGGCTATTTTGGGTATTATTATTTTTATGAGACAGTTTTACTTGTCATAATACATATAGTAAGAGAAATATTTACAAATGCATAATTTGGTAAATACCAAATTATTGTACTCAAATACAAAATTTTAGTATTTGATATGATATTTAGTTTATATTTTTCAAAATATTGGTATTAAATATGATATTTGGTATTTAAAAAAATAATATCGGAATATCGATACTGTATCGAAATATGTAATAAGTAACAAAATATACATATTATTGATCATAACATACTAAGTTACATAATAATTTTCTTTGATATGCATGTTGAGGATGGCAGTAAAGCATATATACTTTTTTAGAAAAATAAAGGAACAAGGTAGGTTGCACATATTAACGTAATACTTCTACGATTTTTGGGTGGTTCTTTCTTCTCGTGTATTAAATTGCATACGTTGGATTAGTCTGTGTAGTACTCTTTAACTTCTGTAATTAGCCCTAAGCAAGTAACAAGACATATTCAATGATAGAATTTATTCATGTATGTACTTTTTTTTCTCTCTATGGGTTGATACTTGCTGGTTTTGGATAAAATCTTGTCAATAGTCATGTGAGCTTAGAACATTTTTATTTTTTATATTTGTGAGTATTTTAATTAAAATATTACTAATATATTGTTTTATGCACTAGTTAATATTGAAACGAACAAATCGAAGTTATCATACCGGATAAATCGAGTACGGTTAAATCGAAACTGAAAGGAGAAAAATCAAACTATACTGAATATAATTAGGTACAGTATTAGTATAATATTTTAAGAATCCGAACTGAGTAAGCCACATATGTACCGGAAATATCACTTTTAAGACACTATAAAAATAGACACATTTTCTTTAGATTCTTTCTGTTGCTTGATAAAGTTTTGGGTTCCGACTAATTTATATTCATGTTGGAAAGTCTCACTTTGATATTAATGTTCCATACAAAAGCGAATCCAATAAGAACTTTTGATTCAGGATGAAAGAATACTAACTACCTCAACACACATTATTATTAATAGAAATAATATCAACATAATAGTTGGACGTAAATGACACTTTGATAAGAATAAAATTTATCACATGCCCCTTGGATTGGAAAAAAGTTATACTATAGACGAGGTGTTTTTGAGGAAATTTACTAGGAATTGTTTGATGTTTTTGACTTTTTTGCCCTTGAACTTTGTTTGAAGTTTGGCTTTTCTCCATATGAATATGATATATGAAGTTTTTGGTATTACTTTTGATCCCAAACTAAAAGGGAAATTGTGAAAAAGAAGACAGTTTAGGAAACCAGAAATGAAAAAAATTACTACTCTCTATTTCAATTGATTTTTTTGGTCTTTCTTTTATAATCTATATTTGAATTTTTTAGATATCAAGAAAGAAATAATTTTTTTCCAACTAAAATTGCTCTTGGAGTAAATAGTCTTGGAGTATCTTTATATTTCCAATGAACAAATCAAAAAGATAGTAAATATTAATATGTTTAATCTTATTATTAATTAATGTTAAATGGTGGATATCTTAATATGTGTGAAAACATCCAATAAATCAATTAAAGTAAACTGAATGAAGTATTTAAGAAATACTATATGTTATAAATAGAATTCTATTTAGAGTGAATGTCTATCTTTTAGAGAGTTTTACTTTTTGACTAAGTCATTTTTTCCCTATAAATAGAGGGTCTTACCCCATTGTAAATCATCCCAAAATTCAATAAGAATTTCTTCTCTCTTTCTCTGCAATATTGTTCTTATTCTTTATTGTTTCATAACACGTTATCAGCACGAGACTCTACTGTCTCAAAAAGCTCTTTGAGAAGATTAAGGTATAACTTTTCTTCTCTTTTTAATTATGACTGACATTATGAAAAGAAAGTTTATTGCCCTTGAAATTTCGGGCAAGAACTATATGACATGGGTGTTGGATGCTGAAATTTATTTAGATGCAATGGGTCTTGGAGACGCCATTAAAGATAAAAATAGATCATCTACCCAAGACTGTGTTAAGGCCTTGATTTTCTTGCGCCATCACCTTGATGAAGGGTTGAAAATAGAATATTCCACAGTCAAAGATCCACTTGTTTTGTGGAATGGCTTAAAGGAAAGATATGACAACTTAAAGTTGGTCACTCCTCCACAAGCACGATATGATTGGGCTCATATGAGGCTCCAAGATTTTAAGTCTTTTTTTTAATATAATTTTACAATGTTCAGAATTACTTTTAAATTGAAACTTTGTGGAGATACTATCGCCGACTATGATATCCTTGAAAAAACGTTCACAACATTTCATGCCTCCAATATGGTCTTGCAACAGCAATACCGAGAGAAAGGTTTCAAGAAGTACTCTGAGTTGATTTCTCTTCTCCTTGTGGCTGAACGAAATAACGACTTGCTCATGAGAAATCACAAAAGTCGACCCACTGGGTCTACACTATTGCCTGAAGTGGATGAGGTGTATTCCCATTATGCTAAGCGTGGGAAAGGCCGTGGCCCTATTAATGGTCGTGATCGTGGTCGTGGTCGTGGCTGTGGACAAGGAAGAAATTTTTCTGGTGTTAATCACCCCAAAATAAAAATAACCACCAAAAGTAGAAAGGGAATGATGAGAAGTCAAAGGCAAATGATTCAGAAACTGAATGTTATCGTTGTGGTGGAAAAAGGGCATTGGGCAAATATTTGTCGTGTACCAAGACATTTGGTTGAGCTTTATCAAGCATCTCTAAAGAATAAAGGCTCTGAAGCCAATTTTGTCTCTGACAATAATTTTGACATCACCCACTTGGATGTGGCAGACTTCTTTGAGCACCCTGATAGAAAAATAGACCACATGTTCGGTGATGGATCCGTGGTTAAAGATGATTGAGTAGTTTAATTTTATTTATTTTTGCCTATTCGTAATAGCTAGCGAATAAATATCATGTAATCACAGTTTTTTGCATGAGTAGTAGTCATTAGTACTAATTAGTACTATTTATTTTATGGAATAGTGTTAGTTCATTTTGATTAAATATAGTTCTAATATTTGTTTTAAAGAATGTTTCAGTTTCTTTAGACAGAGAATTATTATTAGTATTTATTTAAGTTACACTGTCTTGTTTGATATTATCACGTAACTACGTTAATTATACCAAAGTTCATTATTTTACACAAATAATCACCATTGAGGTGATTAATATATATATACACAGTTCCATTAAGCGTGTACTGTGCTAGCTCGCACCAATGTAAAGGAATTGAAAATTCAGGGTGGGTGGAGAAGTCTTTGTCGATAGTTTATGTGATTCTCTAGGTCACATTGCATGTGATAAATGAAGCCTTTTTGTTTGTAATTTTCGCCTAAAACAATCTGACTTTGATTCTCTCATTAGCTTAATTGAAATCTTCAGAATCTTTGGCTAATTTCTCATGAAACTTATGAAACTACAGAATGAGTGTTTCTATCTTCTCACTAATTCGATGCAAACTTTGTACACAAATGCACTAATTTTTATAGTACCTATTGTTATTGAATATTACATATATACACAAAATATGATTGTGTTATACATGCTACCATTGTAAATTTTAGCATTCACATAATCAAATTATTGATTTAACTCTGTTTCTTCCTTCTCCCCCTGAAAATACTAATATTTATTCGTATATTTCTTTTGTATGTCAAACAATGGGAAGCAAATATAGATATCTCACAAAACAAACTTGGATCAAAGTTTAATTGTAAAAATATTTGTTTAGTTGATTCATGTACGACACATACAACATTCAAAGACAATAAATATTTCTCTCATTTAAGTATGTGTAAGAAAGATGTTACTACAATTTCTGGTAGTAGTAATTTAATTGAAGGCTCAGGAAGAGCTACTATAACTCTGCCTAAGGGAACAATATTTATCATATAGAATACAATGTTCTCCTCCAAGTCCAAGAGGAACTTGTTGAGCTTTAAAAATATTCGCCGAAATGGATATCATATTGAGACAATAGATGGGAATAATTTTGAATACCTCATCACTACCAAGAATGCCTCTTGCCAGAAAAGGGTAATTGAGAAATTCTCATCTTTATCTTGTGGCCTGTATTGGACAAGAATTAGTGCAATTGAAGCACATTCTATTGTAAACCATAAGGTTACTGATTCCAATACATTTGTACTTTGGCATGATCGATTGGTACATCCTGGATCAATTATGATGAGACGAATTATAGAAAACTCAAATGGGCATCCATTAAAGAATTTAAAGATTTTTATAAATAATGAATTTTATTGTACTTCTTGTTATCAAGGCAAGTTAATTATTAGACCATCACCAACAAAGGTTGGGATTGAGTCCCCTGCATTTTTGAAACGTATACAAGGGGACATTTGTGGACCTATTCACCCATATAGTAGGTCGTTTAGATATTTTATGGTCTTAATAGATGCATCTCTAGATGGTCTCATGTGTGTCTATTGTCATCTCGCAACCTCACGTTTGCAAAATTAATGGCACTAATAATTCGATTATGGGCGCAATTTCCCGATAATCCAATTAAGTCTATTAGACTTGATAATGTTGTTAAGTTTTCATCCCCAAGCATTTTTGCTTATCAATTGGGATAAAAGTGGAACATCTTGTAGCTCATGTTCACACTCAAAATATCCTTACAGAGTCTTTAATTAAACGTCTGCAATTGATAGCAAGACCGCTACTAATGAAAACGAGGTTGCCCACTTCTGTTTGGCGTCACGCCATTTTGCATGCAGCAATGCTAATTCGTCTCAGACCGACAAATTATCATAAATATTCCCCGTTGCAATTAGTTTTGGTTCATGAACCTAATATATCCCATTTAAGAATTTTTGAATGCGCAGTATATGTGCCTGTAGCACCGCCATATCGCACCAAAATAGGTCCCCATAGAAGGTTAGGAATATATGTTGGGTTTGAATCTCCCTCCACTATTCGCTATCTTGAAACATTAAAGGGGAATTTATTCACTGCTCAATTTGGAGACTGTTGATTTGATGAGACACTTTTCTCAAAATTAGGGAGAGAAATTGGTGAAACCAAACTGAAAATTTTGTGGAAAAATCCATCATTATCTCATCTTGATCCACGTACCTCTATTTGTGAAAAAGAGATACAAAAGATTATCCATTTGCAAAGAATAGCAAATCAAATGCCAGACGCATTTACGGATTTGAAAAGGATAACAAAATCACATATCCCTGCAGAGAATGTTCCAATCCGTATTGATGTCCCTATTGGACAATCTTCTAGTGTCATAGCTAATGAGTCACAAGCACGCCTAAAACGTGGCAGACCATTGGGTTCTAAGGATAGAATTCCTAGAAAAAGGAAAATAAATGATCAAAATGACACTACGAAAGAATCTCATAAAGAAATCCATGATTTAATAAATTCTGAGATTCATGAAGAAATCATTGATCCTGAGACTCAAGATAATAAGGAACTATCAATAAATCCAATCGATATTGAGACAAATTTGAATCGAGTGGATATAGTGGTGGATTATATATTTGAATATAATGTTGCATCTAGCATTATACAAGATAGTGAGGATATTGAACCTCAATCTGTTAAGAATGTCGACAAAGACATGATTGACCAAAATGGCAAGAAGCAATCCAATCAGAGTTGAATTCACTTGGGAAACGTGAAGTTTTTGGGCATGTAGTCCAAACACCTAATGGTGTTAATCCTGTTGGCTATAAATGGGTCTTTGTACGCAAGATGAATGAGAAAAATGAGGTACAAATATATAAGGCACGCCTTGTTGCACAAGGATTTTTACAAAGGCCTGGTGTCGATTATGAAGAGACATATTCACCCGTTATGGATACTATAACGTTCCGTTATCAGATTAGTGTTGATGTCCATGAAAAGCTTTACATGCATTTAATGGATATGGTTACCGTCTACCTTTATGGCTCACTTGATAATGAGATATACATGAAAATTTCTGAGGGATTTAAAATGCCTAACGCACATAATTCAAAGTCTCGGGAAATATTTTCAATCAAATTGCAAAAATCTTTGTATGGTCTAAAGCAATCAGGACGTATGTGGTATAATCGTCTTAGTGAGTACTTATTAAAGGAAGGTTATATAAATGATGTCATTTGTCCATGTGTTTTTATAAAGAAAACAACATCGGAATTTGTTGTACTTGCCGTATATGTTGATGACATAAACCTTATTGGAACTCCTATAGAACTCCAAAAGGCAATTGATTATTTAAAGAAGGAATTCGAGATGAAAGATCTCGAAAAGACAAAATTATGTCTTGGTTTGCAAATTGAACATTTGGCAAACGGGATTTTTGTGCATCAATTCACCTACATAGAAAAGGTACTAAAACGGTTTTACATGGATGAAGCACATGCATTAAGTACTCCGATGGTTGTTCGATCACTCGATGTAAATAAGGATCCATTCCGACCTCGAGAAGAGAATGAAGAGCTACTTGGTCCTGAAGTACCATATCTTAGTGCAATTGGTGCACTAATGTATCTTGCCAGCACTACAAGGCCTGGCATAACTTTTTCAGTTAATGTCTTAGCAAGATATAGCTTTGCTCCTATAAGGAGACATTGGAATGGAATCAAACACATATTACGGTATCTAAAAGGAACTACCGATATGGGCTTATTTTATGGCAATAATTGCAGTCCCGATCTTGTTGTTATGCCGATGCTGGGTATTTATCCGATCCACACAAGGCCAGATCTCAAACAGGTTATGTGTTTACCTGTGGAGGCACTGCTATATCTTGGCGATCGACTAAGCAATAAATTGTGGCTACTTCATCTAATCATGCTGAGATAATTGCTAATCATGAAGCAAGTCGAGAATGTGTATGGTTGAGGTTTATAATACATCTTATTCGAGACAAATGTGGTTTGAAGTGTGACAAACTACCCACGATTTTATATGAAGACAATGCAGCATGCATAGCCCAATTGAAGGGAGGATGCATAAAAGGAGATAGGACAAATCATATTTCACCAAAGTTATTTTTCACACATGATCTTCAAAAGAATAGTGATATCAATGTGCAACAGATTCGTTCAAGTGATAATATGACTGGTTTGTTCACAAAATCTCTACCAACATCAACCTTCAAGAAGCTAATACACAAGATTGGGATGCGAAGGCTCAAGGATGTGAATTGATGTTCTTTGTCACGACCCAAATTCAAAAAGCCAATGTTAGAATTTGAGTAGCTAACTTCCTTTGATTATCTTCTTAAACATCAATAAATAAATCTAACGTAAACTTTATTTAAATGATTTCCAATGATAAAATAATAAACAATTGAATAAAAACAAACCACGAACTAATTATATAAATAACTCTAAGACTACCCAGGGTCTGATGTCACAATTCATGAACTACTAAAGAATACTACAAATACTGGGCCAAAAGAAATAATGTAATTGTTCTGAATAAAATAAAACAACGTTTATGGAAATAGGAGAAGACTTTCGAGATTTGCGAACGCCGACAGATATACATCGTGTCTCCGAATTAATGAATAGCCGCTCTAAATATCTCTATGCTGGTCGATACCTGGATCTGCACAAAAGAGTCCAGAGTGTAGTATCAGTACAACCGACCCCATGTACTGAGTAAGTGCCGAGCCTAACCTCGACGAAGTAGTGNTCTACACGAACAAGAAAAATATAACTGAGAGAATAAATATAAAGCAAGAAGGAAATCTAAACAAACAATTAAGTACTGCAACAACAATGAAATAACTCATAACCAACTCTCAAATAATTTCCAAGGTTCCAACCTTTAACTTTAGATAAAACTAGTACAAAAATATGAAAAATAGTAATATAAAAAGTAAGTTTTCAAATCTTTGTTTTTCTTTGAAAATCAGTAAAAATAGAAATGTCCTCCCTTATCGCTCATTGTTGCAGCGTGCAACCCGTTCCCACCTGTCCACCCTTATTGCTCCTCCCTATAAATATATCACCCTTATTACTCCTGTTGCGGCGTGCAACCTGATCCCACCTGTCCACCCTTATCACTCCTTGTTGCGGCGTGTAACCCGCTCC